>CM034467.1:1821161-1871632 GCA_019925255.1 Litchi chinensis
GACATCCAACTACAAACCAAGGTCAATGAAAGACGCTAAAAAACACGCACACCATGACGTTCAAGCAACTTATTTGCCAACAACATAAAATAATATTATATCATCCCTTCTCTAAAAAAATAGATGAATAAAATAGTTATATTATGAAACAGGAACATTGAATATTTCAAGCTCTCTAACATTAAAAATTATGGTCTCAAGCATTACAAGAGAAAACCAGATCTAACATTGAACTTATTCAAGCATTTTATTCACGGGGAAAACCAGTACTCTTTTCTCTCACCTTGTGATAATCAATCCTCATATCTTTCTTCCAACACAAACAAAACCATGGCTGTGGGGGAGATCTTTCTCTCTGCTACCCTGAAGGTGTTGCTTACTCAATTAGCGTCTGGTAAATTGCAGTCCTTTGTAAGAGAAGTGGGCATAGGTCCAAAGCTGGAAAAGTGGGAAAATATGTTGAAGATGATTCAAGCAGTGATCGAAGATGCAGAGGCGAAGCAAATGACGAAAGTTGCTGTGAAAGTATGGTTGGCTGAGCTGCAAGATTTGGCCTATGAAATGGAGGACATAGTTGATGAGTTTGCTACTAAATCTTTGGGCCGCAGGTTGAAGGCAAAACAAGGGAGAACTGGCAAGGCTTTGAGCAAGATCCCTGATATCAAGTTAAACTTCCATATGTGGTCAAAGATGAACAGTGTCACTAGCCGGTTGACAAAACTGAGTAATCGAGTCACTGCTCTTGGATTGAGAGAGATTTCTGGAGAGACGTCAGCTGCTGCATACACAAGACCACCAAGTATCAGTCTTCCGCCAGCCAAAGCAGATGTTTATGGGAGAGACGAAGACAAAGCCAAAATTCTTGAAATAGTGTTAGGGAATGCACCAGGTAAGATCTCCTATGCTATTATATATATTTAAGTTTTTATTAATGACATAGTAACAATTTTTTTTAATATCAATGAAAAAATATAAAAATATATATTTTTATCTCCAATACAATTATCTAAAATAAAACATACATTTATTTTTGACCAATTATTTTAAAATATCTTCACATTCTCTTGTTTTTATAGGAATAATTCTAATTTTTTTCTATAATTTGATATAATAGTAAAAAAGTCCCTGATTTTAGAAAACATTAAGGATCCTTGTAGTTTATAAAAATAGTAAAAATATCTCTATCATTTTTAAAAATAGCCAAAAAACCCCTGACTTAAGAAATCACTAATAGGTTTTTTGATTATTTTTATAAACGATTAGAGTTTTTTAACTATTACGTCAAACTAAAAGGATTCTTAGCAATTTCTAAAAGAGAGTTTTTTTTTTTGGCCATTATGTCAAACTAAGGAGGAAAATTAGAATTATCTCTTTTTATATTTTACAATTAAGATCAAAGAAAATAAGACAAATCTCCATATTTTTAATTGGGTAAATATTTTGAAAATTCCTATTCAGTATTTTTTAGAAGAATATTCAATTAAGAAACTCATATCCATATTCATTAATTTTTTTTGTCACATCAGTTACTTATTTTGGTTAGATAATTGCATTGGAGAGAGCGTTTTTATCTCATCATTTATCTATTTTATCTATAATATATGGTAAGAAATTTAGCTCAAATAGATAATTGGAGATGGTGTTTTTACCCCTTTATTCATCTATCTTATGTGCCAAGAAATTCAACTTAAATAGATAATTACATTAAAGATGTTCTAAGATTTCAGAATTGATTAACAAACAAAAGTATCATTAAAAGTATTCTATTTTCAATTCTCTTGAATTTTATTTATTGAATTAATGATTAGATTACAAATCTCATTAGTAACAACTAATATAGTGACGTACTCATGCTCCATTCATGACACATTAATAACTTTTTCTTTTTAATATGGATCTACTTTGGCAAAATATATATATATAGAAATGCATTCTTTATATAGTAATTCTCTTTGATTTCACAATCTTTTTTTTTTCCTCCGATTAAATTATTTTAGGAATAATGCTCATTATAGATTGTCTATCCTGGCGTAAACTTTTCAATTAATCAAATTTGATTCTATTATGGCGATTTCATTTATTTTTCGTTAATTTTAAGCCCACCCAAACATTCAAGTCTTTGCATGCTTTGCAGGAGAGACCACCTTTTGTGTAATATCAGTTATTGGTCTGGGTGGAATCGGGAAAACTACACTTGCTAGAGAGGTTTATAATGATGAATCAGTAGTGAAACATTTTGGTGTAAGAGCATGGGTTTCTATCCACGACGATTTTGATGTTTTGAGAATCTCAAAGTCAATTCTTAGTTCAGTATCTCCCTCATCCTCAGATACAAAGGATAAGGATTTAGATCAAGTGCAAGTTGAACTGAAACAAGCACTTGCTGGGAAAATATTCTTGTTTGTCTTAGACGATGTTTGGAGCAAGCGTTATGATCTCTGGGAGTCATTGACATCCCCTTTTATAGATGCAGCAATAGGAAGCAAGATCATCGTAACAACACGTCATAAAGAAGTTGCACTAGTGACAGGATCACATCAACATGTTCATGAGTTAGAGGTTTTATCAGATGATAATTGTTGGTCTGTGTTTGTGACACATGCATTCAACAATGGAGATACTATTGTACATCAAAATCTGAAACAAATACAAGAAAAAGTTGTTAAAAAGTGTAGAGGTTTGCCATTAGCAGCCAAGACACTTGGTGGTCTATTGCATTCCAAGCAGAGAGATTATGAGTGGGAAGGCATATTAGATAGCAATTTATGGGATTTATCTGATGAAGATTGTGACATTCTTCCTATTTTAAGGTTGAGCTATTATCATCTTCCATCACAATTAAAAAGATGTTTTGCTTATTGCGCAATTCTTCCAAAGGGTTACGAATTTGAAGAGGAAGAACTTATACTCTTATGGATGGCAGAAGGATTTATTCAACCGGAAGACGATAAGCAACCTGAAGCATTAGGTCGCAAATATTTCCGTGATTTACTGTCGATGTCACTTTTCCAAGAATCAAGCAATAATGGCTCGAAATTTATAATGCACGATCTTGTCAATGGTTTGGCTCAATGGATTTCTAAAGAAACAACTTTAACATTGGACAATGAATTGAGGCCTTATAGGCAATCAAGAAGCTTTAACAAGGCTCTTCATCTATCCTATACTCCTAGTTATTGTGATAATTCAAACCGATTTGAAGGATTTCAGGACGCATTGCGCTTACGAACACTCTTGGCAACAGTTTTAGATGACTACACTCATTTTCTAAGTAATACAGTTCTTCATTCTTTATTACCAAAGCTCAAGAAACTGAGGGTGCTTTCACTACAAAGCTATCGAATCTTGGAACTGCCAAATTCAATAGCGGGATTGAGACATCTTAGGTATCTTAATTTTTCTAGCACTGCAATTAGAAACCTACCTGAGTCAATAAGCACATTATACAACTTGCAAATCTTGATGTTAAGAGACTGTTGGCGTCTAGGGATGTTGCCTTCCAAAATAGGAAATTTAGTAAATCTACGTCATCTTAATATTAAAGGTGCAAATTTAATAAGAGATATGCCATCAGGAATGAATAAATTAGAATGCCTTCAAACATTATCTAATTTTATTGTGGGCAAATCTAATGGTTCTAATTTGAAGGATTTGAAGAATTTAAAATTCATTGCAGGAGAGCTTCACATTTCAAGTTTAGAGAATACTTACAATTCCAATGAAGAGAATGGTAGTAATTTTGATCAAGACATAACAGAGGCCATATTGGTTGATAAACAGTATGTAGAAGTGTTGATGCTAGAATGGGGATATCAATTTGATGGATCACGTAATGAGATAGCTGAAAAAAATGTTCTTGATATGCTAAAGCCTCATGGAAATCTAAAAGAGCTCACAATTAAAAGTTATGCAGGAACAAATTTTCCATCTTGGGTTGGAGATCCAAGATCATTGTCCAATCTTAGTGTCCTAAGATTAGACAGATGTGCTATGTGTGAATCCTTGCCTACACTTGGGTTATTAGGCTCCCTTAAAGACCTTACCATCAAAGGGATGAGGGGACTAAAACATATTGGTTCTGAGATTTATGGGGAGGGTTGCTCTATCCATTTTAGGTCATTGGAGAACCTATATTTTGAAGACTTGCAAGAATGGGGGCATTGGGATACAATCAATGAAGATCAGGATATTCAAATATTTCCGTGCCTTCGTAACCTTTCGATTGTCCATTGCCCCAAACTCCCTGCAATACCGCCTGACCCTCTTCCTTCCTTAGAGAACCTTGTAATTCGTGAATGCACACAGTTGACAATTTCAGTATACAGTCTTCCTTCTTTGAGAAAATTGAAGGTTATGAAATGTCTTGGGTTGGTGATATTAGCCAGAAGCCTTCCAATGCTCAACGAATTAGAAATATCTAAATGCAAAAGAATGGTTTTCAACAGTCCGATCGACTTTACGTCACTAAAGTCTTTGATTCTTTCAGATATTTCAGTCTCAAAAAATTGGTTCATGCAAGAGTTTGCAACAGTTGAATGTTTCGAAATTGGCGGTTGTGAAGAGCTAATGACTTTTGGGCAACCGTTGAGTAGCCTCACGTCTCTGAGAGAGTTATGTATTCGGGATTTCTCAAGCTTGTCCTTTCCCGATGCTCATTTCTTTTCCTTTCTGAACAAACTTAAAATTAAATATTGCCTCACTCTAAGATCCTTACCGAAGGGAATAAAGCGCATCAAGGCTCGTCTCGAACACCTAGAGATTTCGAATTGTGCTTCTCTTAAATTCATTTTCAGAGACCAACTACCTTTGTCTCTGAAAACACTTGTCGTAGAAGAATGTGAGGAATTGCAATGTTTGTTCGGTGACACAAAGGATACTGGTACTTCTTCTGCTCTGCATGACAAGAACACGGGTAACACCAACTCATCTCTTCTCGAAGAACTGAACGTGGTCGAATGCAATTCTCTCAAGTGCTTATCGTCAAGAGGTCAGTTACCTGTGGCACTCAAACATCTCTCAATTTCTGGTTGCTCGGTACTGACAACCCTATCATGCCAACTACCTCAGACACTTGAACACCTCAAAATCAGTAGTTGTTCAAAGCTAGTGACCATAGCACAGATGTTTCACACTAACTCGTCAATTGAAGTTATCAACATCCGTAATTGCGAGAATCTTGCATCATTGCCAGATGGACTGCACAAATTGAGCCATCTTCGAGGTATCAGTATAAAATCTTGCGATAGTCTTGTTTCCTTCCCTGAAGGAGGGCTACCAGACACCAATTTGATTCATTGTTCAATCGGAAATTGCTGGAAACTTAAAGCTCTGCCTAACCACATGCACAGCCTCAACTCTCTTCAACAATTAAGTATAGAGCAATGTTCAGGTCTCATATTTCCAGAAGAAGGTTTTCCAACCCAACTAAAAAAGCTTTCTATTGAAGCTCCCAAGATCTATAAGCTACTGATTCAGTGGGGTTTGCACAAGCTCGCCTCTCTTAGAGAACTGACGATTGGGGGATGCTCAGATGTAGAGTCCTTTCCTGAGGAAGAGGTGGGAATGATGTTGCCCACTTCTCTAACTCATCTGACTATTGCAAATTTTCCAAATTTGAAGAAGCTATGTTCCAAGGGTTTTCAGAATCTCTCTTCTCTTGAGTGTTTATACATCTTGAATTGCCCGAATCTCAACTCTTTACCCAAGGCCGGCTTGCCATCCTCACTTTTACGGCTCTATTTTTGGGATTGTCCTTTGCTGAAGGAAAGGTACATAGGGGTTGATAAAGAAAAGTGGTCAAAGATAGCTCATATCCCACTTGTTAGTCCATTGTTAAAGGAAAGGTACAAAAGGGCTCAAAGAAAAAGGCAGTCTAATATAGCTCACATCCCGTGGATTGTAATTGATGGCAAATTCATTGTTGATTTAGAAGAAGAATGAGGTTTATTTGATGTGAGAACTGAAAAATTACTCACTCCATCAGTGTACATTCAGGTATCCAAATCTATGGCATTTCTTAATATTTTTAAATTTTCTATCTATTTTGGTAGCTATTTCTATGTTACAAATTAGAACCTATCTCTAATTATATTATTTCACAAGTTTCAGGTAGTTCATTGAAAGTAATTTAACTTATCAGTTCTAATTTATTAATTTATACTACTATGTACAACATTCTGAAGTTAGGTAGTTTGTGCTAATATTTTATTTACAGCCTTGTATCTTGAAAAAAAATAAAAATTCATTATTAATCCATTCTATTGACATAGGTATTATTGCAGGCCTCATTCAAAAGAAAACTATTTAGTTCTCAGGGAAGCTCATATGGTCTTGAGCTTGTATAGGGGATGAATATCAGAGTGTTTCATATAAAAATCTTGACTCTGTAAGAATGAACTTCTTCCTTGTTCTGAATTTACATTTTTGATCCAGGAACTCTCCACTCGAGTAGTATATAACTTCATTGTAAAAGATAATTAAGATCAAATATGCCTACTTTAATTGCAACATCCTTGCTTTTATCATAAGCTTGGGACGACCTAGGGGCAAAAAAGCTATTTTCACATTTTCAGTTCACATTAATATGAAAGTTATTAAATGAAGAAAGAACGTGTCACCAAGGAAGCTCTAGTGCAAAACAAATACTTTGGGAGTTTCCGCTCATACTTTAATTAACCCAAGACATTAGTCAATAAGCCAACAGTTGGTGCTAGCCTTAATTCTTATTCAGCTTCGGACTCATGTACAATTAGATCAAGCATATTTCTTACACAGAGTGATATTCCCTTACAGCACAAACCGTGTAAAATTAATTGTTATTCAGTACACTCACGTAAAATTAGATCAAACAAAAAATATATATATATATATATATATAACACCCAAATTAGGGAATGTTATAGATCCACTTGATACAATCAAGGAGTTTAGCACTGATGCTTTACGATTCACTCTTGCTTTGGGGACGCTGGTCAGGTTAGTCCTGTCCTAAAGTTCTGAAACAGCATGATCAAGGCTACATGTCATTTGTTTGTCTCATGATGAAACTTTCCATCTCTAAGCAGTGTGCCGTAACATTTGCATGGGTCCTAGAGTATATCAAAAAGAGGTTTTACTGTACCAAAGATGTTACCTGATCATCTAATTTTGCATGTTATTCTTTCAGGACCTGAATTTATCTACTGAGAGATTGACCTCCAACAAGGCCTTCACCAACAAACTATGGAATGCTGGCAAGTTTATTCTGCAGAATTTGCCCAGTCAGACTGATGAATCTTCTTGGGAAGCTATACTGGCTTATAAGGTTGTTAACCCTGACAATTGAGGATCAGACAGACAGTGATTAGTTTGAGAACTTTCATGCTTAGTCTGCTAACAAGTGAGAGAGAGCAAAATATATATTCATGTATTAAAAATGTTGGATTATTAAAATCATCAGTCATGTAAAATTTATAGATGAAATTCCCTTTAGTGACTCAAAAGCGTTGTTGGATTAGCACAATCTCATCCATTTTCACAAATTAACAAAAATGTTTAGAGTATGTTCCAAGCAACTTCTCTAATACTTTAAAGTTAGGTTTCACCACATTACAGTATTTTGACAAACCTATGGAAAAACAATTAAGTTCACTCTGAACTAACCTGTGTCTCATCTATTTACGTTGACTATGAGGTTGTACATTAGTGTTGACTGCGCTATTGTTGTATTTAGTGGCATTGGAGTGATAACTATTACACGTTGTATCATGTGAAGTTGTGAAACTTTGTAAACATTGTAGCATCTAATTTTGCTAATTGAAACTTTTTCTTGTTTCTCTTTTTCCAGTTTGACAAAGAGGAGTTTCTACATGCATCACCATTACCTGTAGGTTGGGTGGTAAGAGAAACATTGTGGTGTATTCTCTAGATTGCCTATTGATTAAAATGACTTGACATCAATGTACTTTAGCTGTTTCATTTGTTTGTTGACTGCAAATAGTTATGGAAAAATGGATTGTCAAATAACTTTGTTTAGCTTTCAGGTCTCGAAACTCCATGTACTTATCGATACAGTCACCACAAGTTATGACAAGTTTTTCTTTAGAGATGTCAGGAGAGAAATGTATGACTTTTTTTGGAGCGATTTTGCTGATTGGTGTGTTTTATAACTTCAGACAGTAATTTCATTGGAAAAATTACAGATATTTTCTCATAAAATTATAGTTTTGTCTGAGCCATCCTTTTTTTATATTCTTCCAGCTCCTAGCTGCTGGCACAAGCTGTTGCTAAATCAAGAATGTATAGGAAAAACTATGGAGGATAATTTGCTTAATTCGAATATTTATTTTTTGTGATTGGTGTATTTAAGTTGGTTCAATCTTGCAAAAAGATGATTGTGTTAACATCTTTAGATTATGCTTGGTCATGCTTTTACTGAGCTTATGATTTCTGCATGAGTGATTTGTATCTTTTCCTGTTGCTGAGGTTCGATATTTTTCACTTTTCCTAGGTACATTGAAGCAAATAAATCTTGCCTATACCACTCTGGACATAATTCAGATACTTTACTAGCACAGGCAGTTCTATTATATACTTTTGAAAACATACTGAAACTGCTACATCCATTCATGCCTTTTGTAACTGAAGAACTGTGGCAGGTGATGAGCTTTCTTGTATTAAATTTTGATGAAAGCATTTTAAAATTTTGTACTGCATGTCAATAACCTTTAAATCTAAAAATTTAAGCTGATAAGAAACCTAAAAGTTATCTATGTTGTTTATGTATTGATGATTTGGGTGTCTTTGCTGCAAACTTGTTAAGTGTGGCTATGTCTAGTTAGATGCTGCAAATATTTAACTGATAAGTAATTTAGGTACTGGTTATTAATGTCATATTGCAGAACAACACCACTTTTTCAAAATTAAGCATGCACCTTCAAGGATGGGCTTCGTATTTCTTTTACCTTTTAGCTAGTTGTTAAGGTTATATAGATAGGATGGTTCTATCTGTGTTTCATTTTTCCTTTTCCTTGTCATCAAAATGACAATCATGTTCATTGGAAGAGAACCTCTACTAATTTTATTTCTTATTTTCTTATTATTCATACCTCAAATCTAATTGAAGATCCTATTTGGATTAAGAAATAATATGGAACGTCCCCTAAGGCATTTTATTACATATGTAATTGGATTAAACTGACCCTTTTTTTTTCTTTAATGGATGTTGATTTCTCTTCCAACTTGAATGTTCTTTCAATATGCAATAGGCTTATGTTTCTGTACCCCACCACCACCACACATCCCGCCCCTCTTCCCCTATCATCCTGCCCGCCACCCCCCCCCCCCCTCCCCCCTTCTCTCTCTCTCTCTCTCTCTCTCTTTTTTTATCTATATTTATATTGTAAATGGGTTTTTCAATTGTTTAATTTATTAACAGGCACTGCCAAAACGAAAAGAAGTTCTTATAGTATCTTCTTGGCCCCAAACTTCACTTCCAAGGAATTTGAACTCAATTAAAAGATTTGAAAATCTGCAAGCACTGGTAAGTTTATTAACATGTTCTTAATTTTGCCTCTCAACACCTGCACACTCGAGTCAACCTTTTATTTAGTTGGATTATTAATTTATTATATTTTTCCTGTATTCCAGAAATGAAAAACCATTACCTTCTATTTTTTCATTTTTGTTCTTTTTTTCAAGACGAGAGCAATTCGTAATGCTCGATCTGAATATTCGGTTGAGCCAGCAAAGCGTATATCTGCATCCATTGTGGCAAATGAGGATGTCCTCCAGTATATACCTGTAATTTTCTACTGTCTATTTATAACTCTGTAGTATAATTTCAATTATTATTAAGCTGGTCTCATGGCTCACACCCATATGCATGACTAGTCATGTTTTGACAGCTACCTAAAGAAAAATATATGACCAAGTTGAGATTACAGTCTTGTTTAATTGAGTTGATAATCCATGCAATTTTATAATGTTAATAGCCTTCCTTAATTTAATGTTATTGGTTTGATGCAGAAAGAGAAGGAGGTTTTAGCTCTTCTATCCAGACTAGATCTACAAAATGTCCATTTCACAGTCTCTCCTCCAGGTAAACTTCTAAAATCAGTTTTCTTCAGGCCGTGCTTCGGAATCATAGATTATATTGCCTTTTCTGGTGCCTGTTTTTGTAAATGACTATTTTAGGATGCATAACTATCGACTGTTGTTGATGTAAATGCCACCAAATTTCAGGAGATGCAAATTTGTCAGTCCACCTTGTTGCCAGCGAAGGGCTAGAGGCTTATCTACCCCTTGCTGATATGGTGGATATTACTGCTGAAGTGGAGCGCCTTTCCAAACTCCTTTCCAAGATGCAATCGGAGTATGATGGACTAGTTGCTCGTCTCAAATCCCCCAAAGTATGTACTGGATCTGTTCTTGTAAAACACTTTAGGCAAATACAACTACTTTGTCTGCACATTCTTCTATTCGTTTATGCACATGAATTGCATAATTCCATTTTTTTATAAGACAATGTGTATGCACAAACATTCAAAATTGTTCCGTTACATACTTGAAACCTTAAAGCATCATCACAATATATATACAGTCTCTGTTTTGCACTTCGCAGTTTGTAGAGAAAGCTCCGGAGGACATTGTTCGTGGGGCTAGAGAAAAAGCAGCTGAAGCAGAAGAGAAGATAAATCTTACCAAGAACCGATTAGATTTTCTCAAATCAACTGTTTTGGTTACAAATTAGGTCTTTTCTGTCTAGAATCAAACTAACTGATGACAATGAATCATTATTTCAGCAACCATAGAACAGGCATACACAACTAGCTCGCTGTCAATGAGAAAATTTTCCAGAACCACAGCTGTTCACTTTGCTATAGCTAGAGATTGAAGCAATAAACGAATTTCATGCACAGTTTACTAAATGCATTTGGTCCTCATCCCAAGACTGCTTCTCGACCACATTTTGTAGTAAATGTATAAAGAATATAAACCCTTTTTTTTCAGTCTTTTGTAACAATCTCTCAATTTTGTACCATATGGTGATACATTTTACATTGCTAATTGTTTGCTTAGATTAGTTTTGTCAATTTAGTTATTCAAGCCTATATGTTTATTTTTGTTTTAGAAATGAAACAATTGTACACTTCCACAGGGATTTATGGCTTTGTCAAATTATAAGAATGAACTGCATTTTATTTAAATGAACCAAAAATGTTCGAGACTAGTTTTCTTTTTTCCCATGATTTTCTTATCCCTTACTAATTTGGGAGAAAGGGTTTGGATTTCAGCTGCAGAGAAGTGTAGGCTTATACACTTTAATCATCCTTGACTATAAGAAAATCAAAATATACTTGGTAAATAATTGAAGATAGGAGCAGTTTTCGACTTGAAGATGAAACATCAATATAAAGTGAACAAAGTAACACGGATAGATGGTTGACAGCGGGCACAAACTGAAGACATTTTATCGTATAATGTGTGTAATAAAAAAGAAATTTAAATAAAGCGAAGAGAAGGATTTTAATCCAGACTTTTAAGTTTTGGTATTATATTAATTTCAATTAAACCTAAAACCTTAAGTTAATAAGATATTTTTCAATTATAGTATTTAAAATTGAAGTTGATAGGATTTGTGATAATCATTTTATACCGTAGATAGCAACAAACAGTTGAGGTTGGGGATCATTCGATCTTCTCAATAATTTATATAGATATCAGAACTAATATTGGATGAACTCTTTTCCAAATGGTTCTTTTACATGGGTCATTTTTTTCTTCACGATTGGTCCTGATGTGGGAGAGGTAAGATCTTTTAGTTTTGATTTCATCGGTTGAATGAATTATCTTCACGTAAAACTAACAATTTTGACACTCTATATTATTTTTTATGAAGAAAATTCTAACCGGAGAAATATTTTTAGAACTAAACAATTTATTCCGAATTTTCGTTAATAAGAATTGATTGATTCTAAATAAATTCCGACTAGAAAATTATTGTGTTTCACATTTTCTTTTTCCTTTTGTACAAGTCTCATACTCTGTCTCTCTCTCTCTCAAGGGTGGGCAGAATAGTATTAAAGTGAAATGAATTAAAAGTGAAACAAAAGCAGTCCACAAAAGTAAAAGGTGAAGTGATTTTTGTCGATCAAATGAGTGGATTATTGGTTGGTGCCGGTATATCTACCTTTGAAATTTAAATAAAACTTTTGTGGAACATTGAGGGAAACAGCTAACCATGCAAATGAAATTACGATCTCTTTACTCTATTGTGTACAATTTCCAGGAAAAGAGACATCTAACCACCAGTCAAGTCAATGAAGACTTTATTATCCTCAACCAATAGAGACTTGGCTGTTCTCTGTTTCCATGTAATATCAAGGAACTTTCCATGAAGCTGCTTGTTATTTACCAGGAAATGAACCATTAAAAATTATAGTCTCAAGCATTACAAGAGAAAACCAGATCCAACATTGAACTCATTCAAGCTTTTTATTCACAGAGAAAACCAGTACTTTTTTTCTCACCTTTTGATAATCAATCCTCTTATCTTTCTTCCAACACAAACAAAACCATGGCTGTGGGGGAGATCTTTCTCTCTGCTATCCTGAAGGGGTTGCTTACTCAATTGGCCTCAGGTAACTTGCAGAGGTTTGTAAGAGAGGTGGGCATAGGTCCAAAGCTGGAAAAGTGGGAAAATATGTTGAAGATGATTCAAGCAGTGATCGAAGATGCAGAGGCGCAGCAACTGAAGAAAAGTGCTGTAAAAGTATGGTTGGCTGAGCTGCAAGACTTGGCCTATGAAATGGAGGACATAGTTGATGAGTTTGCTACTAAAGCTTTGGGCCGCATGTTGAAGGCAAAACAAGGGAGAACTGGCAAGGCTTTGAGCAAGATCCCTGATATCAAGTTAAACTTCCACATGTGGTCGAAGATGAACAGTGTCACTAGCCGGTTGACAAAACTGAGTAATCGAGTCACTGCTCTTGGATTGAGAGAGATTTCTGGAGAGACGTCAGCTGCTCCATACACAAGACCACCACGTACTAGTCTTGCGCCAGCCAAAGCACATGTTTATGGGAGAGACCAAGATAAAGCCAAAATTCTTGAAATGGTGCTCGGGAATGCACCAGGTAAGTGCATCTCTGATGCTATTATGTATTTTTTAGATTCAATTAATGACATATTTAATAAATTCTTTTTATGGTTTTGTTAACTTACTGCTTAGGTAAGATATCATATGGATGATAACAACACTTTATTAGTTATAAAGATAGTTATTAAAAAATATTTAAATGGGTAATATAATTATCCAATGAATAAAATGATCAATTTTTTTTTTTTTTTTTAAATATGAATCTACATTGACAAGAAAACATAGAAATTCATATTCTATATCATAATTCTTTTTTTATTTCACAATTCTTTTGTCCTCTTAAATTATTTTACGAATAATACTTATTACAGATTGCCTATCATGATGTAAACTTTCAATTAATCAAATATAATTATATTATGGGGGTTTCATTTATTTTTCATTAATTTTTAGCCCACCCTAACATTCAAGTCCTCATTGTGCCATGCAGGAAGGACCAACTTTTGTGTAATATCGGTTGTTGGCCTGGGAGGAATCGGGAAAACTACACTTGCTAGGGAGGTTTATAATGACAAATCAGTAAAGAAACATTTTGGTGCAAATGCATGGGTTTCTATCCACGACGATTTTGATGTTTTGACAATCTCAAAGACAATTCTCAGTTCACTATCTCCCTCATCCTCTAATATAAGGGATAAGGATTTAAATCAAGTGCAAGTTCAATTGAAACAGGAACTTGCTGGGAAAGTATTCTTGCTTGTTTTAGACGATGTTTGGAGCAAGAGTTATGATCTCTGGCAATCATTGACATCACCTTTTACAGCTACAGCACCAGGAAGCAAGATCATTGTGACAACACGTCACAAAGACGTTGCATTAGTGGCAGGATCACATCAACATGTTCATGAGTTAGAGGTGTTATCAGATGATAACTGTTGGTCTGTGTTTGTGACACATGCATTTGACGATGGAGATATCATTGCACATCAAAATCTGAAACAAATACGAGAAAAAGTTGTTCAAAAGTGCAGAGGTCTGCCTTTAGCAGCTGAGACTCTTGGTGGTCTATTGCATTCCAAGCAGAGTGATGAGTGGGAAGACATATTGGACAACAATTTATGGGATTTATCGGATGAAGATTGTGACATTCTTCCTGTTTTAAGGTTGAGCTATTTTCATCTTTCATCACAATTAAAAAATTGTTTTGCTTATTGCGCAATTTTTCCGAAGGGTTACGAATTTGAAGAGGAGGAACTTGTACTCTTATGGATGGCTGTAGGATTTATTCAACCAGAACCCAATAAGGAACCTGAAGCATTAGGTCGTAAATATTTTCGTGATTTGCTGTCAATGTCACTTTTCCAACAATCAAGCATTAATGGCACGAAATTTATAATGCACGATCTTATCAATGATTTGGCTCAATGGATTTCTAGAGATACGACTTTAACATTGGACGATGAATTGAGGCCTTATAGGCAATCAAGAAGCTTCAACAAGGCTCTTCATCTATCTTATACTCCTAATCATTATGATAATTCAGATCGATTTAAAGGATTTCAGGACGCACAGCGTCTACGGACACTCTTGGCAACAGTTTTGTTTCACTACCCTCATGGTCTAAGTAATGCAGTTCTTCATTCTTTAGTACCAAAGCTCAAGAAATTGAGGGTGCTTTCACTGCAAAGCTATCAAATCTTGGAACTACCAAATTCAATAGCGGGATTGAGACATCTCAGGTATCTTAATTTTTCTAGGACTACAATTAGAAATCTACCTGAGTCAATAAGCACATTATACAACTTGCAAATCTTGATGTTAAGATTCTGTAGGCATCTAAAGATGTTGCCTTCCAAAATTGAAAATTTAGTCGGTCTACGTCATCTTAATATTAAAGGTGCAAATTTAATAAAAGATATGCCATCAGGAATGAATAAATTAGAATGCCTCCAGACATTGTCTAATTTTATTGTGGGCAAATCTAATGATTCTAATTTGAAGGATTTGGAGAATTTAAAATTCATTGCTGGAGAGCTTCACATTTCAAGGTTAGAGAATACTTATAATTCTAATGAAGAGAATGGTTATAATGTTGATCAAGACATAACAGAGGCCGTATTGGTTGATAAACAGTTTCTAGAAGTATTGATACTAGAATGGGGGTATCAATTTGATGTATCACGTAATGAGACAGCTGAAAAATATGTGCTTGATATGCTAAAGCCTCATGGAAATCTAAAAGAGCTCACAATTAAGAGTTATGCTGGAAGAAATTTTCCATCTTGGGTCGGAGATGCAAGATCATTGTCCAATGTTACTGTCCTAAGATTGGAAAGCTGTGCTATGTGTGAATCCTTGCCTACACTTGGGTTGTTAGGCTCCCTTAAAGACCTTACCATCAAAGGGATGAGGAGACTGAAACATGTTGGCTCTGAGATTTATGGGGAGGGTTGCTCTGTCCCTTTTAAGTCATTGGAGAGACTATATTTTGAAGACTTGCAAGAATGGGAGCATTGGGATACCATCAATGAAAATCAGCATATTCAAATATTTCCGTGCCTTTGTAAGCTTTCGATTGTTAATTGCCCCAAGCTCCTTGCAATACCGCCTGACCGTCTTCCTTCCTTAGAGAACCTTGTAATTCGTAAATGCCCACAGTTGACAATTTCAATATACGGTCTTCCTTCATTGAGAAAATTGAAGGTTAAGGATTGTCTTGGGTTGGTGATATCAGCCAGAAGCCTTCCAATGCTCAATGAATTAGAAATATCTAAATGCAGAAGATTGGTTTTCGACAGTCCAATCGACTTTAAGTCACTAAAGTCTTTGATTCTTTCAGATATTTCAGTGTCAAAAAATTGGTTCATGCAAAAGTTTGTGACAGTTGAATGTTTTGAAATTGGCAATTGTGAAGAACTAATGACTTTTGGGCAACCGTTGAGTAGCCTCACCTCTCTCAGAGAGCTATGTATTCGGCATTTCTCAAGCTTTGTTTCCTTTCCCGATACTCATTTCTTTTCTTTTCTGAACAAACTTGAGATTAAAGATTGCCCTACTTTAAGATCCTTACCGGAGGGAATAAAGCACATCAATGCTCGTCTCGAACACCTAGAGATTTCGAATTGTGATTCTCTTAAATTCATTTTCAGAGACCAACTGCCTTTGTCTCTGAAAACGCTTGTTGTAAAAGAATGTAAGGAATTGCAATGTTTGTTCAGTGACAGAAAGGATACTGGTACTTCTTCTGCTCTGCATAACAAGAACACCAGTAACACCAACACATCTCTTCTCGAAAAAGTGGACGTGGTCAACTGCGATTCTCTCAGGTGCTTATCCTCAAAAGGTCAATTACCTCTGACACTTAAGCATCTCTCAATTGACGGTTGTTCGGCACTTACAACCTTATCATCTGATCCATTACCTACCGCACTCACACACCTTTCCGTTGAGTATTGCAGAAAGCTCACAACCTTATCATGCCAACTACCTCAGACGCTTGAACACCTCAAAATCAGGAGTTGTTCTAAGCTAGCGACCATAGCACAGATGTTTCATACTAACTCATCAATTGGAAGTATCAGCATCCGTAAGTGCGGGAATCTTGCATCATTACCAGATGGACTGCACAAATTGAGCCGTCTTCGAAGTATTAGTATAATATCTTGCAATAGTCTTGTTTCCTTCCCTGAAGGAGGGCTACCAGACACCAATTTGATTCATTGTTCAATCGAAGATTGCTGGAAACTTGAAGCTCTACCTAACCGCATACACAGCCTCAACTCTCTTCAACAATTAAGCATAGCGGTCTGTCCAGGTCTCATATCCTTTCCAGAAGAAGGTTTTCCAACCCAACTAAAAAAGCTTTGTATTGGAGATCCCAAGATCTATAAGCTACTGATTCAGTGGGGTTTGCACAAGCTCGCCTCTCTTAGAGAACTGGAGATTAGGAGATGCTCAGATGTAGAGTCTTTCCCTGAGGAAGAGATGAGAATGATGTTGCCCACTTCTCTAACTCATCTGACCATCTCTTATTTTCCAAAATTGAAGAAGCTATGTTCCAAGGGTTTTCAAAATCTCTCTTCTCTTGGGTATTTAACGATCTTGAATTGCCCAAATCTCAAATCTTTTCCGAAGGCAGGCCTGCCATCCTCACTTTTAGAGCTATATTTTGAGGATTGTCCTTTGCTGAAGGAAAGGTACGCAGGGGTTTATAAAGAAAAGTGGTCAAAGATAGCTCATATCCCACTTGTCAGTCCATTGTTAAAGGAAAAGTATAAAAGGGCTCAAAGAAAAAGGCAGTCTAATATAGCTCACATCCCGGTGATTAGAATTGATGGCAAATTAATATAGGATTTCGAAGAAGAATGAGGTTTATTTGATGTGAGAAGTGAAAAATTACTCACTCCATCAGTGTACATCCAGGTATCCAAATCTATGGCATTTTTAAATATTTTTAAATTTTCTATCTATTTTGGTAGCTATTTATTTCTATGATACAAATTAGAACCTATCTCCAAGTATATCATTTCAAAAATTTCAGGTAGTTCATTGAAAGTAATTTAACTTTTCAGTTCTGATTTATTGACTTACAATGTTGTGTACAATATTTTGAAGTTTGGTAATTTGTGCTGATATTTTATTTAAAGCCTTGTATCTTGAAAAAAATTAATTATTAATCCATTCTATTGACATAGGTTTTATTGCAGGCCTCATTCAACAGAAAACTGATTAGTTCTCAAGGAAGCTCATATGGCCTTGTGCTTGTATAGGGGATGAATATCAGAGTGGAATATAGTTCATATAAAAATCTTGACTATGTAAGAATGAACTTCTTCCTTGTTCTAATTTTACATTTTTGATCCAGGAACTCTCCACTTGAGTAGTATATAACTTCATCGTAAAAGATAATTAAGATCAAATATGCCTGCTTTAATTGCAACATCCTTGCTTTTATCATAAGCTTGGGACAACCTAGGGGCAGAAAAGCTATTTTCACATTTTCAGTTTACATTAATATGAAATTTATTAAATGAAGAAGGAGCGTGCCACCAAGGAAGCTCTATTGCAAAACAAATACTTTGGGAGTTTCCGCTCATACTTTAATTAATGCAAGACATTAGTCAATAAGCCAACAGTTGGTGCTAGCCTTAATTCTTATTTAGGTTCAGACTCATGTACAATTAGATCAAGCATATTTCTTACACTGAGTGATATTCCCTTGCAGCACAAACCATGTAAAATTAATTGTTATTCAGTGCACTCATGTAAAATTAGATCAAACAAATATATATATATAACACCCAAATTATTCCCTAAGTGTTTAAGTAAAACTAAATTATTGATTTTTTTTTAAAAGAATATCTAAATTTTTAGAAGTTATATTTTTATAAAAAATTGTATTTGATAAGGTTTTCTAATTAAATTAAACTTTTAAACTTATTTTATTCAAACTAAAAAGGGTAAGGTGATTTGATAAGAATAGGAAATTACACTCTATAAAACCTTTTGCCTTCTTCATTAAACGCTCAATAGAATTTTTTTTAAAAAAGAAAAGAATTTTTTTGCTCTTGATAAATAACTTCTATAAGGTTCTTTCAAAGAAAATTTAGTTTGAAAATCAAGAAGACTCTACAAGGTTTGTTATCATATTTCTTTTAATGAATTTTATTTAAACACTTCGAGAATTAATTCTTTGATTAAGATTGTTTAGAAAGAAAAAGAAACCCTAGGTGCAGTAGTTTCCTTTTATGTTATTATTGGTTTATAAATTTTTAAGTAAATATAGACTAACCAGTGCCTATTTCGAAAATTATAAGTTATGCATATATTTGATTTTGATATTAAAGTTTTCCGTTTAAAAAACTAGACTTTATAATATTTCAAATAAAATTTGTTTCATAAAAATATCACAAGTATATGAGTTTTGATAAATTTTTCTTTCTAAGAAAAGAGAGTTCAAATTTTATAATATTCTGCACGTGATCTGATTACGATATATGTTTTATTAAGTTTTACTTCTTCAAAAATTCTCAAATTTATACAATTATTTATAAACATATTAGGTATTATATTATAAAATCTTAGAATTTTTGAAGTAATATTTTAAAAGTTATTATTTTTCTTATTTGAAGTGTTGAATCTATGATACTAGATATCATGTGTAAATCCTAATACGAAAATATTTTAAAAATAATTATTCGTGTTATTTTCCTATCAAAATTTTATTTTAGACTCTTCAATAAGTATATTTTATTTCCACAAAATTTTGAGTGAAACGGAGATCTGTAGAATATTTTTAAAAATTCCAAATTAAAACATATCATGGGCTATCCACTGGAAGATAGATCAAAATGCTTTGGAAAATAAATTTGGTTAAGGCATTTCCAAATTTTATTTAATTTCAAAAATTTTAATGGTGTAAGATATGTATGTACATCATATTTTTGGAAATTTTCATAATTTTTTAAATTGTTAACAATTTACTACAAATTGTAAAATCAATACTATACAGATTTCAAAATAGCACTAGTCAACTTTAATTTTAGGTTTACGATTAGGGGGATTGTTCGATAACTCTAAATTCAGTCCTAAGACAATATTTTGAGTTTGATTTATATGTGATTATGTTAATTTAGGGGAAGGTTTTGATCGTTTGGTTCATGAAGAGTTTGTTTGCTTTGGATTTATTGGAATGTAAGTATACTAAACTATTTTCAAAACTAAAATCACAACAATATGTATGTTTTCAAAATTATATTTAGAAAATTATTATGCTATGAAATATGTGATTGAAAGGTACTATTAAGTAATGTTTACCTAGGTTTACTTTTATTCTTTGCTACTAGTAAGCACCTCTATTATATGTGTGTGCCCTATATGATATGTAATTTATTATGTATATGTGAGTATATGGGAAATATCTCTAAGGTACCCTGGGAACTAATGAGTCTTCACATTTGTATGTCGATGAATCAATACATGTGGGAGGACTCACTGATAATCATATCAAGGGGTTGACTCTTACTTTCAAGTATGAGTGTTCTGTTTTTGAAAATTAATTCCTCACTTACACTTGCTTTGTATAGTTGCCGACGGGTGACTTTGGCTCTATTATGTGTTATGAAAGTTCTACAATGTAGTAAAGCATAAAAGGAAGCTAAAAATCTGTTATGATATTTGATAAGTTTCTGATTTGGTATATCTGATTATGAATATGAAATTTATAGTTTTCATATTTGTGAAATATATATTTGTTTTATATATGTTATGTTAAAAAAAAATTATCACCTTTTAGTATGCTTACTAAGTTAAACTCACTTAGTATGTTGTGATTTCAAATAATTGATATTCTTGTTACATACAGGATGGATTAGCATTTAGCAGTGATTCTTGGTTCTTTAGAAATAAGCTTATATGTCATTTGAAAATTCTTAGACACTTATTTAGTTTTGTTAAGAACTTTGATAGTTGTATTTATTTATAGATACATTTTTTTTCTTAGATTTTTAGTGATTAATTGATAGTACGTTAGTTCATATCTTAACTTTCCGATTAGGATGTGACAATATCTATATATGTGTGTATGTGTGCGTGCATGCGTGCACATGCACCTCATATTGTTGCCGAGAGAGACATACGTGTCTCTACGATTCAGAGTGTTGGATTCTAAAGCCTAAATCAACATTGTGGCACTAAAATCACAAAGGGGTAAGCAAGTATTGTGACAGGTTCATCCAATAATAAAATAGTTAGTAATCTCATATTGATCCATTTAAATATAGTTAAATTAAATTCAGAATCTGAAGTTTCACAGTAATTCTTCGTTTTTTTTTCCTCTTAATGCTGATTGTGAATTAGGTAATGAGAATCCGAGCATATGATAGTAATCAAAACAAGCAAACTATATATGGAGATCAGGTATATACAGAGAATTACAGCTTTGTAAGTTATACGAATGAAGACTATTTTGTTAACTTTCTCATAATATAGGCTTGCATGCCTAAAATGGGCTTCACCTTTTCTGGCATCTTGGATCAGAGGTTCTGCCTCCAAATTTCAGTTATTCTCCGGGACCATGCTAAAAGCATTATTGATTTGGTACTCTCCTCGCTTTAGATTTGATGCTCTTGAAATTTCCTACTCTTCTATACAGACATGATTTTTTTCCTTTATTTTTCTTGTTGTTGGAACCTTTTCAGCAGCGCTTGTGATTATTTAATGTTGTGGTGCATTATAGTTTGGTGCTCAAGCCTGTGGTGACCAGCAATGTGAGGATTGGCTTGGATGCTAATATCAATCGGCTTTTGGGGTACTTTTGAAGCTTTTTTTGAGTCTGAAAACACTGCTAAATGTGAGTGCACAAAATGATGACAGCCATTCTGCAGAGATCACCTTCATTTGAAAGTGAACTTGAATGGTTGCATGCAAGAAACACAGATTCAACTAGCAATGTTGGGCTGCTTGATGCCATTTGGCTGTGGTGGTGCATTCCATAACTGCCGAGGCTTTGTTACGAATTGATTTGCTTTGCCTTTGAGTGCCATGTATGCTTTTGAAGCTGAATTACTGGCAATCATCAGAACTATGGAATTTGTTTATATTTATGGATGACACTTTCTTCGGATAGAATGTGATTCTACCTATGTGATCTCTCTTCTTTCCTCTCATTTTGTCAAAGAGCGGCGTATTTAGGATTTCTCAAGCCTTGTTTCCTTTCCCGATGCTCATTTCTTTTCCCTTCTGAGCAAACTTCATATTAAAAGTTTCCCTGTGCTAAGATCCTTACCGGAGAGAATAAAGCACAACAATGCTCATCTCGAACACCTAGAGATTTCGAATTGTGATTCTCTTAATTTCATTTTCAGAGACCAACTACCTTCGTCTCTTAAAACGCTTGTTGTAAAAGAGTGTAAGAAATTGCGATGTTTGTTCAGTTACAGAATGGACACTGGTTCTTCTTCTGCTTTGCATAACAAGAACACCAGTAACAGCAACACATCTCTTCTCGAAAAACTGGACGTGGTCAAATGCAATTCTCTCAGGTGCTTATCCTCAAAAGGTCAATTACCTGTGACACTAAAGCATCTCTCAATTAACGGTTGTTCGGCACTTACAACATTATCATCTGATCCATTACCTACCGCACTCACACACCTTTCCGTTGAGCATTGCAGAGAGCTCACAACCTTATCATGCCAACTGCCTCTGACGCTTGAACATCTCAAAGTCAATAGTTGTTCTAACCTAGTGACCATAGCACAGATGTTTCATACTAACTCATCAATTGAAAGTATCAGCATCTGTATGTGCGAGAATCTTGCATCATTACCAGATGGACTGCACAAACTGAGCCGTCTTCAAAGTATTAGTATAATATCTTGCGATAGTCTTGCTTTCTTCCCTATATGATGTAGGACAGTTGGCTTTGGAGTTTGAAGAAGAGATGGATCGGAAATTGTCCAAAAGAAACGTTTCAAAGAAACGGGCATAACTTTTGACTCGGTTATCAGATTTCCTATTATAATATGTTTTCGGAAAGGGTTTTCAGAGTTCTAGAGCGTGCCAACTAGTGTAAGCCCAGTTGACGTTATTTACATCCTCAACGGAGCTGTTGAAGTTGGGTCGTCGGGCACCCGAAGATTTTAGCGTTGTTATTTGCGTTTATTTGTTTTTTTCGTTTTTGCTTAGTATAAGGATATTTTAGTATTTTTGCTTCTTTTAGGGTTTCTAGGAGCCTATTTAAGGATTCTTTGTTATTAATTGCGGATTTATTCAATAATATTTTCAAGTTTCAATTTATCTTCGTTCTATATTTGCTAGTTGATTCCAGTTTGTTACTTTAGGGATTACGCTGGTAAACCATAGAACTTCCGTTCTACGTCACTATAGGAGGGCTACCAGACACCAATTTGATTCATTGTTCGATCGTACATTGCCGGAAGCTTGTAGCTCTACCTAACCGCATGCACAGCCTCAACTCTCTTCAACAATTAAGGATAGAGAAATGTCCAGGTCTCATATCCTTTCCAGAAGAAGGTTTTCCAACCCAACTAAAAAGGCTTTGTATTAAAGGTCCCAAGATCTATAAGCTACTGATTCAGTGGGGTTTGCACAAGCTCGCCTCTCTTAGAAAACTGAAGATTACGGGATGCTCAGATGCAGAGTCTTTCCCTCAGCAAGAGATGAGAATGATGTTGCCCACTTCTCTAACTCATCTCACCATGGCAAATTTTCGAAGATTGAAGAAGCTATGTCCCAAGGGTTTTCAGAATCTCTTTTCTCTTGAGTGTTTAACAATCTTCAGTTGCCCAAATCTCAAATCTTTTCCGAAGGCAGGCCTGCCATCCTCACTTTTAGAGCTATATTTTGAGGATTGTCCTTTGCTGAAGGAAAGGTATGTAGGGGTTTATAAAGAAAAATGGTCAAAGATAGCTCATATGCCAATTGTTAGTCCATTGTTAAAGGAAAGGTACAAAAGGGTTCAAAGAAAAAGACAGTCTAATATAGCTTACATCCCGTTTATTAGAATTGATCACAAATTTATTCACGATTTTGAAGAAGAATGAGCTTTATTTGATGTGGGAGGTGAAAAATTACTTACTTCATCAGTCTATATCCAGGTATCCAAATCTATGGTACTTTTTAATATTTTTAAATTTTCTATTTATTTTGGTAGCTATTTATTTCTATGTTACAAATTAGAACCCTATCTCCAACTATATCATTCAAAAGTTTTAGATAGTTCATTGAAAATAATTTAATTTATCAGTTCCGATTTATTAACTTGTACAACATTCTGAAGTTAGGTGATTTGAGCTAATATTTTATTCACAGCCTTATATCTTGAAAAAAATTCATTATTAATCCATTCTATTGACATAGGTTTTATTGCAGGCCTCATTCAACAGAAAACTGATTAGTTCTCAAGGAAGCTCATATGTCCTTGTGCTTGTATAGGGGATGAATATCAGAGTGGACTATAGTTCATACAAAAATCTTGATTATGTAAGAATGAACTTCTTCCTTGTTCTGATTTTACATTTTTGATCCAGGAACTCTCCACTTGAGTAGTATATAACTTCATCGTAAAAGATAGTTAAGATCAAATATGCCTACTTTAATTGCAACATCCTTGCTTTTATCATAAGCTTGGGACAACCTAGGGGCAGAAAAGCTATTTTCACATTTTCAGTTTACATTAATATGAAATTTATTAAATGAAGAAAGAGCGTGTCACCAAGGAAGCCCTAGTGCAAAACACATACTTTGAGAGTTTCCGCTCATACTTTAATTAACCCAAGACATTAGTCAATAAGCCAACAGTTGGTGCTAGCCTTAATTCTTATTTAGGTTCAGACTCATGTACAATTAGATCAAGCATATTTCTTACATTGAGTGATTTTCCCTTACAGCACAAACCATGTAAAATTAATTGTTATTCACTACAAACATGTAAAATTAGATCAAATAAATAAATAAATAAATATATATATAAAAACACCCAAATTATTCTCCAAGTGTTTAAGTAAAACTCAATTATTGATATTAAAAAATATATATATATTTTTAGAAATTATATTTTTATAAGAATTTATATCTGATCTTGGAGCCGAAATTCTAGTCTAGTAATAATTA
Organism: Litchi chinensis; assembly: GCA_019925255.1. Classification (NCBI taxonomy): domain Eukaryota; kingdom Viridiplantae; phylum Streptophyta; class Magnoliopsida; order Sapindales; family Sapindaceae; genus Litchi; species Litchi chinensis. The sequence continues at coordinate 1,845,874 of CM034467.1, forward strand.
GTTCTAGCGACTTGGAATTTGAAACTCTTTTGGAAGGGGAGGTAATGTGGAGAATTGAGGCTGTATAATGAATTTACTGATGTATAGACCTTGCCTATTAGATGATTTGGTGGTTCTTATAGCTGCACATTTTGGAATTTGATCGATTCATCTGTTTGCTGAATTTATGATGGTACTGTTGATATAACTGTTAACGTTGCAACTATTCTTAGCAAGTCCATTCATTTTCATTACTATTATCTTTAGTACAAGTTTTTTTTTTCATTAATTGATTTTTGATGGGATAATTGTCCTTTTGATATGTCAGGTATGGTGGAACCATTACAAATCAGATTAAAAGACTCGGTGCTTCTTGTGATTGGACTAGAGAACGGTTCACCCTTGATGAGCAGCTAAGTCGTAAGATAGTTTTTCTATCTAGTAGAACTTTACTACATAAGACACTAGAAAGTGTTTAACATTATTTGAGGATAGTGCATGATGTGTGAATTATTACAACAGTTATTGGTGAAATATGTTGTAGTGTTTTTTATTTTTTATTTTTTATTATTATTTTTTTAACTTATAGTGTCATTTGTTCTGAGATCACATCCTTGCATTTTTGCAGGAGCTGTTATTGAGGCATTTGTCAGGCTTCATGAGAAAGGCTTAATCTACCAAGGTATAGACTGAAATTCTATTGAGCATTGCCTTGTGGTCTTAGCTGATAGGGAATTCAGACCAAAACAAGGTTGTTCGTATCAGAAAGCTTTAGATTATGATGTAAGACAGTTGGCTTTGGAGTTTGAAGAAGAGATGGATCGAAAATTGTCCAAAAGAAGTGTTTCAAAGAAACGAGCATAACTTTTGACTCGGTTGTCAAATTTCCTATTATAATATGTTTTCGAAAAGAGCTTTCAGAGTTCTAGAGCGTTCCAACCTGGGCTACCCGGTTGACGCTATTTACATCCTCAACGGAGCTGTTTAAGTTAGGTCGTCGGACACCCGAAGATTTTAGCGTTTTATTTACGTTTATTTGTTTTTTCCGTTTTTGCTTAGTATAAGGATATTTTAGTAGTTTTGCTTCTTTTAGGGTTTCTAGGAGCCTATTTAAGGATTCTTTGTTATCAATTGCAACAATTTATTCAATAATATTTTCAAGTTTCAGTTTACCTGTATTCTTTATTTGTTGGTGGATTCCAGTTTGTTACTTTAGGGATTACGCTGGTAAACCCTAGAATTTCCGTTCTGCGTCAGATTAGGCCTTGTTTTATAAGCTATGCCCTTTGTTTGCAAGGTGGCCTCAAGATGTTTCGTGCCTCTTGCAAAGTTGTCAGATTCTTACTGGCCTAGCAACTTTATATTAGTTTGATTCTTGAGTATCGTCTACTACCTTAGAAAAGTGGGAATCTATTTAATAACTAATGATATTCTTCTAGCCAAAAAATGAATATTTAGTGGAATAAAGGGGATCATAGTCACTTTATTCCTTCTTCGGCAATCTAGTAAAGTACATATTTACTGGAATTTTTGGTTGTTCTGACTCTTCAATGCAAATGAATCAGCTAGTCTTGTGTATTTCATTGTTTGGTTGAACTTGATGACTATGGAAAGGAGTCAAAACATATTTGTGCACTCAGGCCCACGTGAATAACAAGTCAATCAAAAGTACTAAATGTGTAAAACTTAGTTTTGATTGAAATAAATGTAGCTTTGGCACGGTTACAAGCATAGCTTTAAAAATCAGTTTGAGGCGCCGCCCAGAGGCATGCTTGAGTGCTGAAGGCGCCTGCCACTCCATGTATGTGGCTGCTGCTCCTGCCTGAGGGGGCATTTGAAGCCCGAGTTGAGGCGACGCAGGCTGAGGCGGTCACCACTGCTGCCTCACTTCAAAACCTATTAATATATATATTTTTTAAACATATATATATATATATGTATGTATATATAAGAGATAGTTGGCACTTTCTAAAACAGAAAAACCGACTTTTACCCCTTTACTCTTCTTTTTTTAAACAAACCCTAGAAATCTCCTTCACTAAAATCCTCTACATCACTCAACATATCTCCTTCGCTCAATATAGATATTGTTGTTGGTTTTGTTCTGTTTTGTTTGATATTTATATATCTGATATTAGTTATCATTATTTTATTTAATGTTATGGATATTTTTTTGTTTTTTTTTTTTCAATCATTTCGAATTGAGGTGGCCATCTTGCCTCGTCTTTCGCATTTTAAAACCTTGGTTACAAGTTGTAAGCATGAGTTAGTGGTTGGACTTAAATTCTAATACATGGAAAACTTGTCATCTGTCAACAAACTAATAGCAAAGTCAAAAAGTAAACTTTATGCATCTAGATGGTCATTACCACAATAGTGTCTTCATAAAAAAGAGGCTTAACTTAGAGAAATAAATGTTATATACTCTCATATTTGGTATAGTTATGATCTACTTGCCAAAGTAAATAAGCTTTCTTATGCTAATTAATCTTTTGATGAGATTCTCATGCCATATTTTGGGAGTCACTTTTCCTTTACCAAAAATTTAAGGTTCCTTTGAAAAAAAAAAAAAAATTTGTTTTGTGTGTTGCTCCTATCTAACTATGTTTGGATATTAGCTGACCTTTAGTGAATTAACAACTGCTTCTTTTCAGGATCTTACATGGTTAACTGGTCTTCTAGTCTTCAGATTGCTGTTTCAGACTTGGTAGGCTATTTTTGGTTTCATGTTGATTTTACTTTTCTTTTTCTTTAATCTACTAATATAATTAAAACCATTGCATTTGGAATTAGGCTTTTTTTTTTCTTAGGAAGTAGAATATTCTGAAGAAGCTTGTACGTTATATTATATAAAGTATCGTGTTGCTAGAGGTTCAAGGTATTGTTTGACAGTTTGCCTCTTTTTTTCCTTTTTACCCTCTGAGAAAAGAAATTCATTGGTGTAATCCTTGTGAAGGACATATTTGCTACAAATTGTGAATGATAACTCCGTACAGAATTTCTTTTTTTGATAGTATCTGTACAGAATTCCTTTGCCTTCTTACATTTAATACATATGCACTGATCTTTGCAAATAGAGTTATCCAAAACATTTAAAATCTATTTTGTTTGCAGACTGATATGTAAGAATTTGGGATAGAGATAGAAGTTAAGAAAACAGAGAGAAGTTTTGGATAATACTTTCAGTCATACCTTTATTCATTGTTGAGGTACCTATTTAAACCTCTGAACTGTACATGGGAAACAAAGAAAACAACAATAACAACCGAATAAAATAATGCCTAAACAATAGCCTAAACAACAGCCACTTAGCGACACGACAGCCACTTAGCTTATTAAATGGAAACAAACAAAACAGCAAATAAATGGACCAGATCACCATACATTGACCAAGTCCACACACAGCATGACCAACTATAAGACCACTACTCCATGCATAGCATGAAATGCATGGCCAGCACTCATCATTCCACCCCTCTTAAAATATCCTTGTCCCCAAGGGCAAAGAAAAACTGTCGGCGATATCTTTTGGTCGGAAAATACTTTCCTTCTTGGTCCATATGCCAGAACCATACGGTCGGTTAATCTTTCGGATGAATAAGTGAAAGAAAGCGCCTAAAAAAGCACACCAATAAGTGTTGTTGCTACGGTCGCTGTTGTTGGGCTGCCGGAAAGGCCTTTGCTTTACTGTCGGCACCAAGACTAAGACTAGAGCTACTACCATCTTGTAGCCGGCATTGGCCACATTACCATTGTTGTTGCTGTTGGTGCTCTTGCCAAAGGAAGACGATAGATTTGAGAGGTTGTGAATGGATTGAAGTTCAGTACGCATCCTTTCGAGAGTTGACTGAACGTGGAATAACCTAGACTCAATTCGAGTTAGGACTACATCCATGACTAACCTGGCTCTGATACCAATGATATGTAAGAATTTGGGATAAAGATAGAAGTTAAGAAAACAGAGAAAAGTTTTGGATAATACTTTCAGTCATACATTTATTCATTGTTGAGGTACCTATTTAAACCTCTGAACTGTACATGGGAAAGAAAGAAAACAACAATAACAACCGAATAAAATAATGTCTAAACAATAGCCTAAACAACAGCCACTTAACGACACAACAGTCACTTAGCTTATTAAATGAAAACAAACAAAACAGCAAATAAATGGACTAGATCACCATACATTGACCAAGTCCACACACAGCATGACCAACTACAAGACCACTACTCCATGCATAGCATGAAATGCATGGCCAGCACTCATCATAGACTTAAATAATGAAGGCACTACATTTGTTTGGAAAATGAGAAGCTAGGTATCGTGCACTATAATAAATGCTAATATGAGTTGCTGAAGAAGAAATTAACTTGGTTGAACCTAGTGGGTACAAGCAAACCAGGGCCTTCTATCTGCCCTTTCTCTAGGGGGGCATATTTAGCAATGGTGTCTAAAATAGGTTTAATGAGAAAAATTAACCAAAATAGTCAACCTCTCTCTAGTACACGATGTGGGAGCCCTTTTTATCCTTTTGCTTTCTCAAGCACCTTTGTGTTTCTCGAGTGGTAATGAATTTGTTGTTGTTATGAATACTTTATGGTTTTTGGAATTTGGTAATGTTAGAGTGCTTAAATACTATTGTTGGGCTCTTTCTCATTAGCATAAACATTTCAGTTTAGTGGCTACGAATATGGTATTAGAGCTTGGTTTGTCCAAGGAGTCTTGGGTTTGAGAGCCCTTTACATGATAATATTTAAATTTGTTATTTGTTATCTGAAATTGTTGTGTGTTTGTGTATGAGTTCAAGTCACAAGACAAGCCCGTTGGTCTTGCACATGATGGAGTGTGTTAGAGTGTTTATATACTATTGTTGAGCCATTTTTTATCTACTTAAGCTTTTGAGTCTCTTTCCCAATGACAAATAATTGCTTCATTTTTAATTTTAATTAATTGCAATCCTTCTTGCTCCAATCTCTTGTTAATTATGGAGTTTAGAGAGTGCAGAATTTGGTTTTGTTGCTTTTGTTCTTACATTTGGGTTAAGTATAGGAATATCTATTTAGTTGCTTCCTTGTAGAAGTTTCCGACAAAATTTGATGATCTTGAAGGCAGAATGGTTCTGAATTTTGAAGGAGGTTTCTAACATATTTCAATGATGTTTCTAACATTTGCTTAGCAAGAACAATTTGATGACTTCTCAAATTACTGGGATCTTTTTGTAAATGTAGTGAGGTCAATTATAAAAATTCTTAATGTTTAAGAAACAGAATGACCATGATATCTATTACATATGTTCTGTTGAAATAAAACGTGAAACACTTCATTCATTGTATCACTGTAAGAAATAGATGGAGAAATAGTTATGTATGTATGCTAGCAAGCATGTATATGGCATAAAGGGCAAATATGAGGAAGAATGAACTAAAAGAGATGAAAGGAATTGGGAACATCTTGCTCTTTAAGTAACATTCAGAAAGGACAAGTTCTATATTGCTAATTGACATATGTTAGAATTTTGTGCTTCACTTTATTTAATAGGTGATAATTGGCATATTTAACGTTTCCTTAAATATGGATACATTGCCTCTACTTCAACTTGACATGGGATTATCATATATTTCTTAATTCACATCTAGGTCTGTTACCTTTCAAGGGTTTATTTCTAATTATTAATATTTATATCTTTCTCCTATGTAGGAGTGACTTTTTGACAGCAGCAACAACACGTCCAGAGACACTATTTGGTGATGTAGCCATTGCAGTAAATCCTCAGGTTAGGGCAACTTTGTTTTCCTTAAACCATAAGTTCAGAGATAAATGGGCCATGTGTATGAAGTTACTTTTTTTATAATATCATAATCAAAATCTAACTTTGTTATGGTGCTCAGGTGTATGTTTATTAATTCAGAGTGTGTGTGGGATCAATATTATATGAAGTATTGCTTATTAGCCATTAATAGCATTTGATTTTAGCTCTGCACTGAATTAGTTATGTTACTTTAGTTTGCAAAGTTTATAAATTAATATATATTTTTTGCTTTGTGTGTTTGTGTGTAAATGTGTACTCACATTAGTTTTATGAGTTTCAAATAGTTCTACTAATTTTATGTGAAACCATTTTGTAGTTAACTTACTTTAAACTTCATTAAAGCTTGTAGATAGCTATATTTATTGTCACTTACAGTGCCTATTTTTATGATTTTCAGTCATTCTTTATTGATGTTGTTATCATTCATATTAATCACATATCAATCATTTTCATAATCGTGCCACCATTAGTATAATATATTTATGTTACCATATTTGTAATATATTATTCTATTTTTCATCTTTGTAATATGTCTATTAATCTATAAATAGGCTTTCATATTGTAGACTGAATATACAGTGAAATACATAATCATATTTTATACGTTGACATGGTATCAGAGCTTAGGTTTTTATAATTTTTTTCTGTCTCTGTTCACCGTTACTGTTTCTGTCACGATCATCATCTCATCGCCGCTGCCATTGTCTCAATCGCACTGCATCTTCGCCGCTGTCACTCTGCATCAACGTCACCGCTGTTGCACCTTGGTCTGCTCACATTTGGTCATCACACCATCGTGTCATCGCACCATCACTCGATTTCTTTGGTGTCGCATCTGTTTCGCTGCATCTGTTCCGCTACCGGCGTAGCATCATTGGCCTTCCATTCAGCATCATCACATTACCTCGCCGCTGATCGTTGGCCTTCCCTGTTCATCTCTCGCTGTCATCTGTCACTAGTTTCGTTGCACACCATCACACATCGTCACTGTCATCATGGTTCAGTCACTACTGTCACTGTTCTGCTCAGCACGCATCAATCTCTGTTTGGCAGATCTAGTCTCAAGATCAGCAGCTGCTGCTGTCGCGCAATCGCACCAGTCTCGCTGTTCCGCTGCTACCTCCTTGCACCGTTCTTGTCTCTGGTTTGTGTGTTATTGACAATTAATATTGTATTGGTCTGCCTTGATTTGCTTTGGTTTCTATTCGGTTTTGCTAAGTTATTTTTTGGGCCTTTTATTGGTGTGGCTACTGGGATATTGGTATTGATTTTTATTGGGCTTTTATTGGTTTGCTTTGGTTGCTATTGGATTTTTATTGGTGTGGATTTTTTTTATTTGGGCCTCATTATGGAGAATACTGGAAATTAGACGTGTCTCAGCCAATTCAAATAATTTTAGATGGTCCAATCTATATTTTATGGGCTCAAGCAATGTCTAGTTTTCTTAAAGGCAGAAAATTATGGCGCTATGTTACTGGGGGTTATAAAAAGCCTACACAACTTGAAAATGAGACTGATGAGAAATACAATGAACGACTTGATGATTGGGACAGTAAAAATCATCAAATCATCACTTGGATTCGTAACACTTCGATTCCGTCAATCAATCTTCAGTTTGGTCGCTTTGACACTGCTCAATCTCTCTGGACCTTCTTGGCTCACAGGTATACTACCTCTGATCTCTCTCATCAGTATTATTTATTACGTAATCTGCATCAGTTACAACAGGAACCTGGTCAGTCAATTGCTGATTTTCACTCAAAGATGCAATTTCTTTGGGATCAACTAGCACTTTCTAAGCCCACATGGACTGATAATGAAGATGCTCAGAAATTCAATACTTACAGAGATCACCAGCACTTGATACAGTTTCTCATGGCTCTCACTGATACTTTTGAGCCCACTCGTGCATCTCTCCTTCATCGCCATCCTCTACCGACTCTTGAGCATGCTATCTCTGAACTCATCTCTGAAGAGACTCGCCTTGCCACATTACAATCTCCTCGTACAGACACCGTACTTGCCACTCATTCTAAGCAGTTTGGCATCAAGAAACCTCATTGTTATTATTGTAAGTTGCCAGGACATGGCGTTCTTCATTGCCCTACTCGATGTTGTAAACATTACCATAAGTATAGATCAGGCCACTACAATGATGATTGTCCTCAAAATCCTGCTCATGGAGGGTCTTCAACCAAATCTAAGGATGTTTCTCTCAAGCATTTCAAGAATAATAAGCAATTTTCTGCTCTAGCTGATGACACACAGGGTGCTGCTGGTTCCTCTTCATATTCTGTTAATGACCTTGAATCCTTGCTTTATCAAATTCTTTCCAAATCTAGTAACTCTTCCATCTCTGCTTCCTCTATGTCAACAGGTAATTCCTCTTGGTATTTTGATTCAGCTTGTTGTAATCACATGACCTCTAATCTTACAAATTTTTCTGTCCATTCATCATCTTCCCCTTTACCTACCATTTCTACAGCTAATGGGTCATCTATGTCTGTTCAGCATATAGGTCATATCTCTACAGATAATTTATCCTTACAAAATACATTTTTCATCTCTAAACTTACTTTAAATCTTATCTCTGTGGGTCAATTATGTGAACTTGGTTTTGATGTACACTTTACTTCTTCTGGTTGTCGTGTGCAGGATCCACAAACGGGGAAGATCCATGGGATAGGTCGTAAAGTTGGACGTTTGTTTGAGCTCATTCATCTTCAACTTCCTTCAAGGGTCTCATCTTCTTACCAATCTGCAGCTACTTCTTCATCTTTACCATTAAGTCTTTGACACTCATGGTTAGGTCATGTTTCATTTAGTCGTTTACGTTCTTTGTTGTCTACTGGACATTTAGGTTTTGTAACCGATGATCACATTGATTGTTTATCTTGTCAATTATCTAAACAACATGCTTTACCTTTTAATAATAGTGATTCAGTTTCTCAAGCTTCTTTTGATTTAATTCATTCAGATATTTGGGGACCCTCACTAACAACTACTATGGGGGGATCCAAGTATTTTGTTATTTTTGTAGATGATTATTCTCGTTATACATGATTTTACCTTATGCATAATAGGTCTGAATTATCTAAGATTTATTCTAATTTTATTAAAATGATTCAAACTCAGTTCTCCAAATCTATCAAAATTTTACACACTGATAATGCCATGGAATATCGAGACACTGCTTTTCTTAATCTCTTAAGTCAAATGGGTACCATATGCCATCGCTCATGTCCCGGTACATCCCAACAAAATGGTCGTGCTGAACGCAAACACAGACACATTCTAGAAACTATTCGTGCACTCCTCATATCTGTTTCTTGTCCAGAAAAATTTTGGGGAGAGGCTGCATTAACAGCAGTATATACCATCAATCGTGTTCCTTCTTCCATCATTAATAATCAAACTCCTTATGAACGACTGTATGGTACTCCTCCTAACTATCAAAATCTTAAAGTTTTTGGATGTGCTTGCTTCGTTCTTCTTTATCCTCATGAACGGAATAAATTAGAGTCTTGAGCTCGTTTGTGTTGTTTTCTTGGCTATGGCATTGAACATAAAGGCTATCGTTGTTGGGATCCCATCTCTAATCGTCTTCGCATCTCTCGTCATGTTGTTTTTTGGGAACATAAAATGTTTTCATCCATATCCAAGTTTCACACATCTCATGCTTCTCATAATAAACTTTTTGTAGATCCTACTATTCCTTTGTTTCCTATTGACAGCATGTCTGAGCCTCAAACAGATGGTTCTAATACTGATCGGCACATTCTTGAGCAGTCTGACCCGTCTGTTGATCCTGCACTAGAGTCCTCTTATCCCATCTCACCTGCTGATCCTCCTCCTCGTCGTTCTAATCGGGTAAGGGAAATACCTGTAACTCTTCGAGATTTTCATTGTTTTTCTACCATCTTTCTTTGTATGAGCATCAATCTTATAAAGGGGCCAGCACTAACCCTGTTTGGCAGCAAGCTATGGCTGAAGAGTTACAAGCTCTTGAGAAGACTCACACTTAGGATATGGTTGATCTTCCTCCTAATAAATCTGCCATTGGGTGCAAATGAGTGTATAAGATCAAAACAAAGTCAGATGGGTCTATTGAACGACATAAAGCCCGTCTTGTGGCCAAAGGTTTTACCCAGGAATATGACATTGATTATGAGGAGACATTTGCACCAGTTGCTAGACTTACATCTGTTCGTAGCTTACTGGCAATCGCTGCAATCAAACGATGGAATTTGTTTCAAATGGATGTGAAAAATGCCTTTCTTAATGAAGATCTCACTGAAGAGGTATATATGACACCACCACCAGGATATCCACACTCTTCACACAAGGTTTGTCGTCTCCGTCGGGCACTGTATGGCCTAAAGCAGGCTCCTAGAGCTTGGTTTGCTAAATTCTCTTCCACTATTATGTAGTTCGGTTTTGCTTCTAGCTCTTATGATTCTGCACTATTTTTTCGCAAGATCAGTCATGGTTCTGTCTTCTTGTTACTGTATGTGGATGATATGATTATTACAGGTGATGATATTGCTGGTATTTCTGACCTTAAGACCTATCTTCAACAACAATTTGAGATGAAGGATCTTGGCATTCTTAACTATTTTCTTGGTCTTGAGGTCTGTTCTAATTCTGATGGTTATTATCTCTCACAAGCAAAATACATTTCAGATCTTCTTGTTCGTGCTGGTTTAATAGATAATAAAATCAGTACTAGTCCTTTGAAAGCTAATGTTAAACTGACGCCTTTTGAAGGTACACCATTAAGTGATCCCACTCTTTATCGACAACTTGTTGGTAGTCTTGTTTATTTAACCGTGACTCGACCAGATATTGCATATGTCATGCATGTTGTCAGTCAATTTATGTCTGCTCCTCATTCCACTCATTTCACTATCGGCCTTCATCTTCTTCGGTATCTTAAGGGCACAATGTTTTATGGACTTCATTTTTCTGCCAACTCTTCTTTAGAGTTACGTGCTTATTCAGATGCTGATTGGGCTGGCGATCCTACTGATCGACGATCTACCACTGGTTTCTGCTTCTTTATTGGTGATTCTCTTATCTCATGGTGAAGTAAGAAACAAACTGTTATAGCTCGATCCAGTACAAAAGCTGAATACCGAGCCCTCGCTGATACTACTCAGGAACTTGTTTGGCTGCGCTGGTTACTTTCAGATATGGGAATTCAACATGTCACGACTACTCCTTTATATTGTAACAATCATAGTGCTATTCAAATTGTTCACAATGATGTCTTTCATGAACGTACCAAACACATTGAGATTGACTGTCATTTTGTTTGGCAACATATTCATCAGGGTACCATTAAGCTTTATTCGGTTTCATCTGCTGGTCAGCCTGCTGATATCTTCACCAAAGCTCATCATCTAGGCCGTTTTCGTGAATTGGTATCCAAACTCAAACTTGCATCCATCTCACCATCTTGAGTTTGCGGGGGGATGTTATCATTCATATTAATCACATATCAATCATTTCTATAATCGTGCCACCATTATTATAATATATTTATGTTACTATATTTGTAATATATTATTCTATTTTCTATATTTGTAATATGCCTATTAATCTATAAATAGGCTTTCATATTGTAGACTGAATATACAGTGAAATACACAATCATATTTTATACGTTGACAGATGTAACACAATAGGTCTTTCTTTTACGGGAAATGTCTTTGGTGAATACCTCCAGGCTTATTTTTTGGAAGACCACATCAGTCCAAGTGCATGAGATGGCATGGCTGATTAATTTGTTTGTTCTATAGTGCTCATCTACACATAAGCATTCTGAAAAATCAAAAGAGGAGCAAGAATATTTCTTGGCAAATTCTAATGTCTAGAAATTTACGGATGCTAGTGAATGCATGAGTAGCAAGACAAATTCAATCCTTGTCTAAATTCCTTAGCCATCTCATGCAGAAAATTGCAGTTTGTGCTCATTAAAAAACCATAAGAGATCTTCATATAATGGACCAAATTCAGGCATATACTAGTGTTATGGATATTTCAGTTCTAATTGGCTGAATATCGTTCTATAGTTCACCTTTCTCAAAATTTTTTATTTGTTTCTTAATGATAACGTTGTTGGTTTAACCAGAAAGAAGATTGTCTGCTTGTAAATTTTACTTTCAGCCATGTATGCAGTCCCAGTCAAAATTGGTTTTTGTATGTTGATCCAGACAAATTTGATGGATGTGCCAGTGATATGGAAGTGCTAGTATGATTGACACTGCATTCTGCATATGTTCATACACAAGCACATACTCACTTTCCCCAACCTATATTACTATTCATGGTTATATCCCAGTGAAAAGTCCTTTGGGATATCGAATCTAAAAATGTTATACTTAATTACTCTTATACAGGATGATCGTTATTCTAAGTATATTGGCAGAATGGCAATTGTACCTATGACATATGGTCGTCATGTCCCCATCATTTCAGACAGGGAAAGTCATAATTATTTCTAACAGTGAAAAAACATCCATCTACCATTTTTCTTAATTGATCTTTGTTTTTTTCTTAAATGCACCTTTGAACATATTATGTAAGTGATCTGTTATGAGTTACTGATTATGTTTGTCATAGCAGTACGTTGATAAAGAATTTGGAACTGGCGTATTGAAGATAAGCCCTGGACATGATCATAATGACTACCTTCTTGCAAGAAAGCTTGGTCTTCCAATACTTAATGTAATGAACAAGGATGGAACTCTTAATGAGGTTGCTGGACTGTATAGGTAATGTTTTGGTATAAATTAGTTACAATACTTTGGAACTGCTTTTGTAAGTTGTTTTCGCAATTATTAGGTTAGAGAGATTTTTTCTTTATTTAAATAATTATATAATAATTTAAAAAAAAAAAAAAAAAAAAAAAAAAGCTGCTGCCCCTAATCTTAACCATAACCTTTGGAATTAGTGGTCTTGATCGGTTTGAGGCAAGGAAGAAATTGTGGTCAGATCTTGAGGAGACAGGCTTGGGTGTAAAAAAGGAACCCCATACTTCACGAGTTCCCAGATCTCAGCGTGGTGGAGAAGTATGTTAATTATGACTTTATTTTACAGCCTATCAGATTTTGAATCTGAAAATTGGTGAAATTTGTTAGTAATGATTCTTTTCTCCTCTCAGGTGATAGAGCCTCTAGTAAGCAAGCAGTGGTTTGTAACCATGGAGCCTTTAGCTGAAAAGGCTCTTCGTGCAGTTGAAAAAGGAGAATTAACCATTATGCCTGAAAGATTTGAGAAGGTATGTGGAGGTGCTATGTACATAGCTTCATTGTGCTATAAAGGGTTCATAAACTTTCTTTCATTTTGGTTCCATGGTTGCTGCTTTCTCTACCTCGTTTATCTACTAGTTTCTGGTTGGAGATCTACTGCCCTGCTTAGGATTGCCTTAAGTATGGTCCACATTAACTATTCCATATGAACACCGCTTATGTTAATTTATCAACTTAAAACAAAATTTGTTATAATTGTGTACCTTTGTGCCATTTATCCACCTTCCTTCTACCTGAAGTTTGTTTAACAATAATTGCAGCATTTATATAGTATGTTTAATGTTCTGTGTGCTCTCTTACGTTGGACACTCTGTTGGTGACAGATTTACAATCACTGGTTGTCAAACATTAAAGATTGGTGTATTAGTAGACAACTATGGTGGGGACATCGTATACCAGTTTGGTATATTGTTGGAAAAGACTGTGAAGAAGGATATATTGTTGCAAAGACTGGCCATGAAGCTCTTGAGAAAGATCATAAAAAGTACGGAAAAGATGTGGAAATGTATCAGGATCCAGATGTTCTTGACACCTGGTTTTCAAGGTATATCAAATAACTTTACTATTTTAAGTTGCAGATTTATCTACTGTGCAAAGTTCGTGAATTAATTAGTTTCTTTGAGTTATCATGTGAATATAAGCACTAAGTTCCAGAGCCAAGATTTGAAACTGTTGCATATTAATTATTTTCCCTCTTTGTCCCTTGTCTTGGTCTGTTCTGATCAATTCTTTCTCCCCAAAATTTAACTGCTTAAGATAGGGTTATAATAAGTTAAAAGCGTGAGTAATTGCAGGAAGTGCATAACATGGTCTCACAAACTTATAGACTTTTGTCTGCATTATGGTATTTGACATCCGATGTGCGAGGAGTGATGGTTTTTAATGTGCCTATTACTTCTATCTTAAGTTTGAATGAGTTATCGTAGCTATGGTTTTGTTTAATGAATTCATTCAAGTACTAGGAATTTCAAAGCGAGTAAGAACCGGTTAGATTTTCTCAAATCAACTGTTTGGTTACAAAATAGGTCTTTTCTCTCTAGAATCAAACTAATTGATGACAATGAATCATTATTTCAGCAACCATAGAGCAGGCATACACAACTAGCTTGCTTTCAATGAGAATTTTCCAGAACCGCAGCTGTTCACTTTGCTATAGCTAGAGATCGAAGCAATGCACGAATTTCATGCACAGTTTAGTAAATGCATTTGGTCCTCGTCCCAACGTCGCTTCTCAACAACATTTTGTAGTAAATATATGAAGAATTTTTTTTTTTGTCTTTTGTAACAATCTCTCTATTTTTGTACCATATGGTGATACATTTTTACATTGCTAATTGTTTGCTTCTATTAGTTTTGTCAATTTAGTTATTCAAGCCTGTATGTTTATTTTTGTTTTAGAAATGAAACAGTTGTACACTTCCACGGGGATTTATTGCTTTTTCAAATCATAGGAATGAACCTTTAATGAACCAAAAATTTTCGAGACTAGTTTTCCTTTTTCCCATAATTTTCTTATCCTTTACTAATTTGGGAGAAAGGGTTTGGATTTCAGCTGCAGAAAAGTGTAGATTTATAATACACACTTTAATAATCTTTAATTTAAGAAAATCAAAATATACTTGGTAAATAACTGAAGATATGAGCTGTTTTCGACTTGAAGATGAAACATCAATATAAAGTGAACGAGTGACATGGATAGATTGTTGACAACGGGTACAAGCTAACGACTTTTTATCATGTAATAAACAAAAATTCTAAATAAAGGGGGAGAGGGATTTTAATCGAGACCTTTATGCCTTGGTGTGATATTAATTTTAACTAAATCTAAAATCTTAAGCTAATAAGAAATTGTCCAATTACAGTATTTAAATTTGAAGTTTATAGGATTTATAATAGTCATTGTAAGGATAAATTGTTAAATATAACGTATGTCCTTAACGTATTTTGAAATTATCAAACACACAAGGACGATAAGTGTAACTTTAAAATTCTTATTTTATTTATAATTGTAATGGATCCTTGAAAGATTTTAAAATGACATAAAAGAGCTTTATAAAAGTACATGAGAGACAATAGAATGTCTTTCGAGTTTACTACAGTAGAAACTATTTAAAAAATTTGCAATGTAATTTTTCTAAGAGGCAACTTGTATTGATAGTTTGTGTGATGAAAGCAAAAGCTTTAATAAAATGATGAAAATGTGTTCGATGAAATCTCAAACATAGGGGAAACGAAAAACAAAAAGTTTTGGGAGTCATTAACGAAGCTCTAAAGAATTGTTTCTCTCATTGAATAAAATGAATACAATAACTTGCATAGTATAAAAGTATAGTAGATCATGCAGTGGCGGATCCAGAAATCTATGTGAGGAGAAACACTTTTATATAATAATTATAACATAAAAAAACTAAATTATATGAAATGTTCTTTATAATATTTATTTTATTTGTTAGAATAATATTATATGATAAAAAAAATAACTAAAATAATAGATTTCTGGATAATAAAACAGTAGGAGATATATAATTTTACCCTTTACAAGATTGTAAATAAAATTTCTTAAAATAACATCCTTAATATGAGGATAAAATTAAAAAAAAAAATACTAATTGTGAGTTAATTGCGCATTAGCTCATTTCTTCTTAATGAGAGAAGTTCAAATTTCATACTAAAAAAAATAATAAAAAATTTAATTTAAAGATATATCTCTTTTATGATGTGAGTTGCTATTCAAATTGTAAATAAATGTATGTAATAAAATTATATATATTTATTATTAAAATTACTAATCAAGCTATATTTGTAGTTTTTTATCTAATAAATGTATGTGATTTAAGCAAAGTAAAGTAATAAAAATAAAAAATAAAAACAATCATAATTCATATGAATTTTATCATATAAAATAGCTTATATAAAATAAAAATAATTACGTAAATAATTGTGAGTAAACCAAGACCTATTAAGATTAAACAATACTATATATTTTATTTTATAATTCATGTAAATATGATATATTTGTAATAAAAAATAATAATTCGAAATGAGTATAATAATTTATAAAGTTAAAATATTTCAAATTTAAAGATCAATTTATAATAATGGAAAGCCAAAAAAAAAAAAAACAGAGAGAGAGAGAAAGAGAGAGAAAACAACATGTTTTTATAGGGGAACAAATTGAATTGTAATGGGAAAAAAATTGAGAAAAATAATATGTTTTGATAGGGAAATTGATTGAACCGTGGTGGATGGGAGAAAGAAAAATAAGATCCATACCATAAAAAAATAAAATATATATATGAAACAAAGCAACATTTATGAATGAATAAAAAAAAAATTTCAAAAAAATAAAAAGAGCAATATTTGTGAGTGAATAAAATATATGTATAAATATAAGAGACAAAAGGGGAAAAGATTTATGAGACAATTGAACCATGGTGAGGTTTGGGAAGGAAAGCAACCACAACCAATAAAGCCTTTTAAATCTTGTGTGTATATTTGACAGTGGTGGTCGAGGGTTGGCAGTCTGTCATGGGTGAATGGGTGTGGGTTGTTGAACAGGGTGGGGTGTGGGTCATTGAAATGGGTTGAAAGTGATCGAACGGGATGTGGGTTGTTGAACAGGTCGGACAGCTACAAATGGGTGACCGTTAGACAGTGATGGTGGTGGTTGAGGGACGGTGGTCCATCATGGGTAAATAGGTGTGGGTTGTTAAACGCTGCGAAGTGTGGGTCGTTAAAATGGGTTGAGAGTGACTAAACGGGATGCGGGTTGTTAAACAGGTCGGACGACTATAAGTAGATAACTATCGGACAGTGACCATGGCGGTTGAGGGACGGTGGTCTATTGTGGGTGAAAGAGTGCGCGTTGTTGAACGGCATGGGTAAAAGGATCCAACCCGGATTTCTCTTTTAGGGACTCGAGTAGAGCCCTTCCGGTACCCCAACGGAAGTCATTACAGTTTTCATACCGGTGACTCTAAAGGACTCCGTGAAGCGAACCCGTGATACATTTCTTTTTCATAATCATTAAAAAATTTGAGTGGTAATTTTTTTTCACAAATAGGGTTTACCCAAAACTTTCAGCAATCCAACGACTGTTTTTTGACAATTCTAATCTTTTCAAATCATCTGAAATCAATTTATAAACACTTCAAAATTCATACATTTTTAACACTTCTAATTTGGACCTTAGATCCATCTCATTTTCAAAGCTTAATCACAATAAAGACTATTTCAACCAAAAATCATTTCAAATTTTAAAATATGCTATCATGCATATAATTATAAGTATTTACATAAAATCAAAGGTATTTACATTATGCATATTTATTAGACATCAAAATATGTACAATAATTTCACAATTACAGTCGTCAGAAATGCCCACCTAACTCTACGTCGAAAATTACTCGCTCTGAGCATCCGTCTCTACACCTAGGGAGGTTTTCATAAAATCAACATAAAAGAGTGACCTAAATAAGCTCAGTGAGTGCTATGAAAACATATTTCTTACAAAAATGCCTTCCAAAAATTACTTAGAAATCTTAAATTCTTAATGATTTATCTCAATCATAAATCTCAAAGTTTTGCATATACATTGATATAAATACACTTGAAAACATAAATGCATACATCATTAAAATTCCATCCAAAACATGAACATAGGTATATAAAAGTAGCATCATTCATGCATGTAAAATATATCCAATGAAACTCAGGGAAATCATATCTCACCAACTGGTCTTAGGTCACCGGTGGTGGGGACGATCCATATCTATCATAAACCACTACGCTGCGGAATGTTACCTCACCTTGGATAGGATATCAATCATAGTATCTTAAAATGCATAGAGGGCAACACGACAGACTCAATTCCCCCACAGTTAGTAACATAACCCCTTTTGACATTTCATGTGCACATAAGGTACTTCAGCCGATTCTCAGTCATATAGTGGAGATTAGGGTAACCATTGGTCTTGAAAACTTTCTTCAATTATGATTTAAAAATTTTAGTTCACATACAAAAAATAATCAACATAAATGCATATTGATTCAAATTGTTACTAAAAGCATAAAAATACATTCCTTTAATAATTTATGCTATAAACACTTCCTTTAGACAAATATATAAAGATATTTATAAATATAACATCTCTAATGAAATTCATTTCAATTTCAAAATACTTTAACATTCATAAAGCACTTTAAAGCATGCTAACAATGCATTTAACATTTATAAAATACTTTTACACTGACTTTGGCTCCAATTGACTATAATAACCTTCAATAATTCTCCCTTGATTCCCTTGCTTCCTTCTCACCTACAAAGCACATTCTAATTTAGAATCCATCATCCTAATTATATGAATCAATGCCAATTACCCTTATTCACCTAAATTGAATTTAAAACACTATGTACATCCAAATTCACATACTTGGTATAAACTTATACTAACATCGTGGCATTCTTTTCTTGTCATTTTCTTTGTGCAAACTTGTTTAACTACATGCATAACCTCATAAAAATACATCAAAGTGATTGAATTTTCATTTTAAACACCAAAATGCCATCTTAACCAAAATTGCACATAATGGCATCCAACCTAATTCTTTCATTTTCATAACCGTCAAAGGCATTAAAATCACAACAATGTTCATCTAATGCCCTAATATCAACTCAAATTAAGTTCCTTTGCAAAATTGCATAAAACCCTATAATACATACCTTGATAAATTCCTTGTCTAATTGCTTCCTTTGATTTTCCTTTCAACTCCACAGTTTAATATAAGATGATCTACTTCTAAACATGCCAAAATTTTCATAAATCCATCAAGTTATCATACACCCAAGAAAACATCAAAGCACCATAGAAAATCACATTACTTACCAATTTCTCTTCACTTTCTTGGCTCAAATTTTTCCCTAACACCCATTTAGTGAAGATAATCAAGTTTGGCATCAAAAATGGGTTGAACTTTTCTTGCTCTTCTCTTTCTTTCCTTGGCCAAATGCAACCCTCACTCTCTCTCTCAATTTTTCTTTTCAATTTTTCTTCTCATTTCATGCACAATTCACTTTATATAGTCCTCTCTTTAATTGACCAAAATACCGTTGAACTATTCCCATAATGTAAAACAAGTCCTTAGTTACAAATGATGGCATTTGATTGGTCCATGGCTAACTAATCAATTAAACTAACTAAATCCCAAAATCTAGTTTCATGACAACTAATTATTTAATTCCATGTGGCCTTCTCTCGTTGGTTCATTTTGTTTCACATGGATTGTGCTTTCACTAGATTTCATTCCATACAATACTCACATGTAATCCATGTGCTTGAATTTGAAAATATCTACTTTACCCTTTAATAAATTAACTTCTCATTCATGCCTAAATAAATTTTAAAAATATTTCATGATCATTCTATCATTTTCATGGTCATTCTATCATCAAATTGATCATGTAATACTCTAATTGGATATTTTATCTTTCAATTCCATACTTGGAAAAAAAATTCAAATTAGTGTAAAATCATCAATATTCATTATTCCCAAAAAGGGTATTTTCATCCAAGAAATCTTCGGAGCTCTTAAAATCTACTTAAACAGACTCATTTTTTTATCAATTTTAATTTCTTTAGACTCTATTACCTATTCTAGAACTTTTGATTTGTAGGGTCCACTTTTCAAAATCACTATTCATATGGATACTATTCATCCGAAAATACTATTCATCATAAAAAAATTTTATTTCTCATAAAAAGAGAAAAATTTAGGCTTTACAGTGGGCGGGGGGAGAGGAGGGGTAGGGTTGTTGAAATAGGTTTTCTTAAATTTTTCATTTTTTTTGAATTTTTTCCTTACTTTATCTCCATTTTACACTTGTCACCATCCTCCATCATGATTGAAAATACCAATTTTACCCCGATTCACTATGCTATAAGTTAGTTTGACCGTTAGTTGATCAATGAGAGAGACTAATTTGACAATTTTCTGAAAAGTTAAGGTTCATTTCATCCTTTTAGAAAACATAGTTAAAAACGTGACCATTTTCTAAAAGTTAAGGATTAAAATGATTTTTTCTCTCCGGCTATTTATGTACGTACAAGGTTCATTACAGTTATTGATCATTGATATTCAACAATTTAAAATCTAATAAATTAAAAAACTTAATATTTAAAAATAAAAAATAAACATAAGATAGATTGATCACAATTGTATATCTCTTGTTCTGGTGCTCATCAATGAAATCGCAATTTCGGATTATCACATTCTTATCCAATATCCAAATTATATATATATATATAAAATTTTAGTGGAAATTGTAGAAAATACCCATTTAAAAAGGGTAAAATTTGTTTTTACCCATTATTTTTAAAAAAATTGTTTTTAACCCCTCAAACAAATATATTGCCTGATATACCCAAATTGTCCAAAATATCCCTGGACATTTTTACAAAAAAACCCTGAACAGTTTAAAATTTACGAAAAACCGAATGGTGAAATTACGAATAAGCCCCCCATATATATACCTCAAAACCGATGGACTACAGCCACAGTCCATCGATTTCTCACTCAAAACCAACCAGTTTTTGCGGAACCCGAACCCGATCGCGACCCGACTTCCCCGCGACGTTTCCGGCCACCACCGCGACGTTGCCGACCTTCCCCGAGCAGCTCCTACCGCCAGCGAACCTGCAGAAAGTGTGAAGGTTAGATTTCTCAATGTTTGTTGTATGTTTTGATTGAGATTTGGTATTTTGATATGTGTGTTTGTGTTATGGATGTTAGTTTAGGATGATTAGGTTTAGAATAGGTTGGATTTAGTGTGTTTGGTCGTGTTTGTGTTGAAAATGGCCGATTCCGACGAGAGAAGAGTTGTTGGCATCGGATCGGTTTTTGAGATCGGTTTTCCACGATCGGTTTTCGAGATCGGTTTTTGAGATCGGTTTTCCACAATCGGTTATTCATTTCGGTTTTCCACGATCGGTTTTCCACAATCGGTTATTCATTTCGGTAACAAATGAAAAACCGAAGTGGAAAACCGATGGTGGAAAACCGAAGTGGAAAACCGAAAGTGGAAAACCGAAATGAAAACCGATAGTGGAAAACCGAAATGAAAACCGATGGTGGAAAACCGAAGTGAAAAACCGATCTCAAAAACCGATCGTGGAAAACCGAAGTGAAAAACCGATGGATTTCATTAACCGGTTTTTCAGATGCCTTCAAAAACCGATCAATTTCATTAACCGGTTTTTCAGATGCCTTCAAAAATCGATTCATTTCAAAAACCGATTCTGCTACTGATGATTTCTTTCCTGTTTTTCTTTCCTACAGATGGATTTCGACTATAAATATAGTTCACACACAATTGACAGACATACGAGCGGGAACACACACATTGGTCAAAGATTGGTTATTAGGATAATTGTCGTTATTAAAAGAAGAAACCTATACGATCGGTTCATAGCAGAATGTCCGTTCGGACATATTTTGAGGATAACTAATCATACGGCTGCTGGTTCTGTGATTTTGTGGGTGCTTGCTAGAGAGATAAATGTAGTGGATGCACGCCGTGATGAGAGGTGGTTTGAAATTGGGGAGAGAAGCTATAGGTTTGGGAAACAAGAGTTTCTATTGGTGACCGGACTTCCTTTTGGGGGCATCGACAGTAAAATCTTCAAAATAGCTCCAAATGAGTCAAACGGTCTCCTAGGGCAAATGTTTAATGGAGTGTCGCCGAAGGTGAAGGAGTTGGTCAGATTTCTTAAGACAAGAAGTGATAGAGGGGAGGGAGACCGTGCAGGGCAGGATCCGATAGATGATGATGATCTGTTAAAGTTGGCGAATGTAGGGATTGCTTTCCATCTATTTATGGGACTGGATGATAGAGCTAACATTTATCCATTTATGTGGGTCCTCATTGAGAGTACAGAGAGATGGAAGACATTCCCTTGGGGCACATTATGCTATAGTATCTTGTTATACTGTCTCGACAAGGCACTTAATGAAGAGCGGGTCAGAAATCCCCCAAAGACCATTAATATTTATGGCTATGTGTTAGCATTTCAAGTATAACTAATACTTTCAATATTTATTGCTTCCTTCTATTACATTAACTATATATGGTTATATGTATGTTTTAATCAATTTTGCATTATATATTATCTGATCATTACTAACTATATGTATGTTTTTTGTTTAATCATTGTTACATTATAGTGGTGGTTAGTGGAGTTGTTCCCAGTGTTACGGGAGAAGATATCAAAAACGATCAAGAACCCGGAAAGCGATCTACCAAGATGTATAAGACGATCACTGAAGAGAACACCCACAAATATACACAGCCTAGATGATTTCCCCCCCGTAAGTGGCAAACATAACCTAAATTTGTGTCAATTATTTGTTTGTTATAACTATCGTTATTTATATTAAGTATATAATTGTAGTATAACTAAATATATTGATATAATGCAGATAGTTGGCATTCAACAAACCTTGGAGCCTACTGACGCCGAGAGGGAGATGGATTATTGGAAATCATTTAATCCGAATCATATAGTTCATGATGAAGTACATAAATATGGCGGCGGAGGGAGTGATGATGATGATGACGATGATGATGACGATGACGATGATGATGACCATGATGATGGTGTAGGGGATGAGGTTGAGATAGAGGTTGATGATGAGGTGGAGGGAGAGGATGATGATGAGGTGGAGGGAGAGGATGATGATGAGGTGGAGGGTGACGATCAGCCACTTAAAGACGTCCGAAGCGTGCAATCAGAATCATCGGATACCTTATCAGAGTTTCGGACAAAGAAGGCACATGATGTACAGCACGTAGATTATGAGGTACAAATATTCTATTTATATAATAAAATTATTTAATCAATTTCAATTGTAGTAAATGCAAAAGATGTGGACATGTTATGTAGTAGTACGGAGTGTGAAAAAGAGACGGAGTCTCTAAATATGATAGACGAAGTGTAATTTGTTTAAATATGCAGGTTGTATTTTCTTGGATACTCAAAAAACAGGGGAAATTCTGTCAATTTTTTTTAAAATTAAGGGTAGTATGTAAAATGATATATATTTATGATTCTATGAAACAGGTGAAGCGGTTGTTTGAGTTTATTGTGGATTTACAGAAGACAACCCATAAGAAGTTAAGTAAAATGGATAGGAGGCAAAAGGCAACCTTTCAAATGGTAAAGGAGATAGATAGTAGGCTGAGACGGGTGGAAGAGCATTTACATATTCCCAGGCCTCCGGTTGGTAGGCATGATCCAGACGACGACGATGATGATGATGATGATGGTAGGAGCTTTCACATGTATTACCCATCACCACCACCACCACCACAGCAGGACGAGGGTGTCCGTCAGTCGCCTATTGATGTAGGCCAGTCAGCCATCCATGAGGAGGATGAGGGTGATCAGCAGCCACCTCATCGATCACCCCAGCAGGAGGAAGAGCAGGGTGACCAGCAGCTACCTCATCGGTCACCCCAACAGGAGGAGGAGCAGGGTGACCATCAGCCACCTCAACAGTCACCCCAGCAGGAGGAGGAGCAGGGTGATCATCAGCCACCTCATCAGTCACCCCATCAGGAGTCAGGAGGAGGAGCAGGGTGACCAGCAGCCACCTCAGCAGTCACCCCAGCAGGAGGAGGAGCAGGGTGACCAGCAGCCACCTCATCGGTCACCCCATCAGGAGGAGGAGCAGGGTGACCAGCAGCCACCTCATCGGTCACCCCAGCAGGAGGAGGAGCAGGGTGACCAGCAGCCACCTCAGCAGTCACCCCAGCAGGAGGAGGAGCAGGGTGACCACTCCCACATGATCTTAGGAGGTGTATCAGCTGCAGACACTGATCGTGAGCATGACCAGGTAGACTTTGTATCCCTATTGTGTTGCATTCTGAAATATAATTGGTTATATTAAATTATACATGTTTTTAATTTACTTACAACTGCAGGACGAACGGGGGGCAAACGAAAGACAAAGCCAGCAGCACCTCTACGGACACCGTACACGGATCCGGGGCCAGCGAAAAAGAAAAAGAAAGTGGTCCAACAGCAGGAGGAGGAGGTGGTAGAGTCTATAGACCCTGTAGAAGTGGTCTATAATGAATATAAAGCGGCAACCACATTGGATCTCAGGTATATTTAAACAAAAAAAAACGTTTCTAATTTTTGTATCCTTATTGGTAATGTAAGAAAATATATAATAATGTTTAATACTTTTTTTTTGAATTGTAGGCGTTCGATTGATCGTTTGCCATATGCTGTGATACCAACCACATTGGTCACCCTCGAGGATGTGAACAGTGGTTGACTAATGAGCACATCGATTCTTATTTGATGTGCCTAAGAAAAAAAGGGTGGAATGAGATGGAAGATGTACATACGCTGTCCATGGCAGTTCTTTGTTTGTAAGTATTTACATTTAAGTTAGTTATGCATTTATAATTTCATATTACGTTCGGTTGATTGGTTTTAACATTTTTAATTTATATCATGCAGGCAATGATGACAGCGCATTATAGGGTGCATTACACCAGCAAACAAAGAACATTTGATCCAATTACAGCTGATGTACCCCCAGAGTTGCTTGCGTACGGTCGTGGGCTTATAGACGCAGCAGTCCCGTGGTGGAAGATTGATAGTGTAAGTGTAGTTCGAACGTTAATATTTATTATATGAATATCCCTTCTAGTCCTATAATACTAACGTTTTGAAATGCAGGTGTTGCTACCGTGTAGCTTGAATCAACAACACTGGGTCCTTTGTGATGTGCGCATTAGAGAGGAAAGAATCATAATATATGATCCCTTGGCAAGGGTTGACATAGCCTATCGACGAGAGCCACTTGAGCCGCTGGTATGTTTGATGCCTATTTTATTGCGTTCCTGGGATTTTATGAGCAGACACCGGTACGTATGCCACCCGTGGATCGCCGGTGGAGACTTCAGCGTCTTAAACAAGCAGCTGTGCCTCAGCAACCTGATGGGTGAGTAAGTTTATATATATATTATGTTTATGTTAATATATTAATTATCTTTATGTTAATATATTAACATAAACATAAATTAATATAATGTTAATATATGGTTATGATTAACATTTATATATAATTATAGCTTAATTATTATATATAGTTTATATATTATGATATTTAATAATGTTAATGTTAATATATGTTTATATTATTATCTTGATGTATATAGTTTATATATTATGATATATACAGGACCAGCTGCGGAGCATATGTGGCCATGTACGTACGTGACATTGTGCAGCGGAGAACGAGTACATGGAAATCAAGAAAACATGAGACCGTTGCAGATGTCATCGCACTAAGGTCCGAGATGGCCAGAGACATATATATGTGCTCAAAGCCTATGTATAAAGTTAATAATTTTGGAAAATGGTTTGTAGACACTGATGGAGATGTGGTATATAAATAAATTTAATTATTCTTTTATTAGTATTCATTATTTATTTGATGGTATTGCATTCTATATTTTTAAATTGCCAACAAAACATTATAATTAAACATTATAGTTAATAACATAATGTTAATATAATATAATATGTTAATATAATGTTAATATATGTTAATATATGTTAATATAATGTTAATAAAATATTATT
>CM034467.1:1872132-2038767 GCA_019925255.1 Litchi chinensis
TCATTTCCTGGTAAATAACAAGCAGCTTCATGGAAAGTTCCTTGATATTACATGGAAACAGAGAACAACCAAGTCTCTATTGGTTGAGGATAATAAAGTCTTCATTGACTTGACTGGTGGTTAGATGTCTCTTTTCCTGGAAATTGTACACAATAGAGTAAAGAGATCGTAATTTCATTTTACTTGGTTAGCTGTTTCCCTCAATGTTCCACAAAAGTTTTATTTAAATTTCAAAGGTAGATAACACCGGCACCAACCAATAATACACTCATTTGATCGACAAAAATCACTTCACCTTTTACTTTTGTGGACTGCTTTTGTTTCACTTTTAATTCATTTCACTTTAATACTATTCTACCCACCCTTGAGAAAGAGACAGAGTATGAGACTTGTACAAAAGGAAAAAGAAAATGTGAAACACAATAATTTTCTAGTCGGAATTTATTTAGAATCAATCAATTCTTATTAACGAAAATTCGGAATAAATTGTCTAGTTTTAAAAATATTTCTCCGGTTAGAATTTTCTTCATAAAAAATAATATAGATTATCAAAATTGTTAGTTTTTCTTTTATATGTGAAGATAATTCATCCAACCGATAAAATCAAAACTAAAAGATCTTACCTCTCCCACATCAGGACCAATCGTGAAGAAAAAAATGACCCATGTAAAAGAACCATTTGGAAAAGAGTTCATCCAATATTAGTTCTGATATCTATATAAATTATTGAGAAGATCGAATGATCTCCAACCTCAACTGTTTGTTGCTATCTGCGGTATAAAATGATTATCACAAATCCTATCAACTTCAATTTTAAATACTGTAATTGGATAATATCTTATTAACTTAAGGTTTAATTGAAATTAATATAATACCAAAACTTAAAGTCTAGATTAAAATCCCTCTCTTCCCTTTATTTAAATTTCTTGTTTATTACACACATTATACGATAAAATGTCTTCAGCTTGTACCCGCTGTCAACCATCTATCCGTGTTACTTTGTTCACTTTATATTGATGTTTCATCTTCAAGTCGAAAACTGCTCCTATCTTCAATTATTTACCAAGTATATTTTGATTTTCTTATAGTCAAGGATGATTAAAGTGTATAAGCCTACACTTCTCTGCAGCTGAAATCCAAACCCTTTCTCCCAAATTAGTAAGGGATAAGAAAATCATGGGAAAAAAGAAAACTAGTCTCGAACATTTTTGGTTCATTTAAATAAAATGCAGTTCATTCTTATAATTTGACAAAGCCATAAATCCCTGTGGAAGTGTACAACTGTTTCATTTCTAAAACAAAAATAAACATATAGGCTTGAATAACTAAATTGACAAAACTAATCTAAGCAAACAATTAGCAATGTAAAAATGTATCACCATATGGTACAAAATAGAGAGATTGTTACAAAAGACCGAAAAAAAAGGGTTTATATTCTTTATAAATTTACTACAAAATGTCGTCGAGAAGCAGCCTTGGGACGAGGACCAAATGCATTTACTAAACTGTGCATGAAATTCGTTTATTGCTTCGATCTCTAGCTATAGCAAAGTGAACAGCTGTGGTTCTGGAAAATTTTCTCATTGACAGCGAGCTAGTTGTGTATGCCTGTTCTATGGTTGCTGAAATAATGATTCATTGTCATCAGTTAGTTTGATTCTAGACAGAAAAGACCTAATTTGTAACCAAAACAGTTGATTTGAGAAAATCTAATCGGTTCTTGGTAAGATTTATCTTCTCTTCTGCTTCAGCTGCTTTTTCTCTAACCCCTCGAACAATGTCCTCAGGAGCTTTCTCTACAAACTGCGAAGTGCAAAACAGAGACTCTATATATATTGTGATGATGCTTTAAGGTTTCAAGTATGTAACGGAACAATTTTGAATATTTGTGCATACACATTGTCTTATAAAAAAATGGAATTATGCAATTCATGTGCATAAACGCATAGAAGAATGTGCAGACAAAGTAGTTGTATTTGCCTAAAGTGTTTTACAAGAACAGATCCAGTACATACTTTGGGGGATTTGAGACGAGCAACTAGTCCATCATACTCCGATTGCATCTTGGAAAGGCGTTTGGAAAGGCGCTCCACTTCAGCAGTAATATCCAACATATCAGCAAGGGGTAGATAAGCCTCTAGCCCTTCGCTGGCAACAAGGTGGACTGACAAATTTGCATCTCCTGAAATTTGGTGGCATTTACATCAACAACAGTCAATAGTTATGCATCCTAAAATAAGTCATTTAAAAAAACAGGCACCAGAAAAGGCAATATAATCTGTGATTCCGAAGCACGGCCTGAAGAAAACTGATTTTAGAAGTTTACCTGGAGGAGAGACTGTGAAATGGACATTTTGTAGATCCAGTCTGGATAGAAGAGCTAAAACCTCCTTCTCGTTCTGCATCAAACAAATAACATTAAATTAAGGAAGGCTATTAACATTATAAAATTGCATGGATTATCAACTCAGTTAAACAAGACTGTAATCTCAACTTGGTCATATATTTTTCCTTAGGTAGCAGTCAAAACATGACTAGTCATGCATATGGGTGTGAGTCATGAGACCAGCTTAATAATAATTGAAATTATACTGCAGAGTTATAAATTGACAGTAGAAAATTACAGATATATACTGGAGGACATCCTCATTTGCCACAATGGATGCAGATATACGCTTTGCTGGCTCAACCGAATATTCAGCTCGAGCATTACGAATTGCCCTCGTCTTGAACAAAAGAACAAAAATGAAAAAACAGAAATTAATGATTTTTCATTTCTGGAATACAGGAAAAATATAATAAATTAATAATCCAACTAAATAAAAGGTTGACTCGAGTGTGCAGGTGTTGAGAGACAAAATTAAGAACATGTTAATAAACTTACCAGTGCTTGCAGATTTTCAAATCTTTTAATTGAGTTCAAATTCCTTGGAAGTGAAGTTTGGGGCCAAGAAGATACTATAAGAGCTTCTTTTCGTTTTGGCAGTGCCTGTTAATAAATTAAACAATTGAAAAACCCATTTACAATATAAATATAGATAAAAACTGAGAGAGAGAGAGAGAGAGAGAGAGAGAGAGACGAACACACACACACAGAGGAAGTCCGGGGTGGGGCAGGTGTGTGTGTGTGTGTGGTGTGGTGGGTGGTGTCGCGGGGGTGATGGTGGGGGTGGGGGTGGTTAGGCATCAGTGTGTGGAGGGGAAGGCGTGGGGTAGGGTTTGGGGTGTGTGTGTGTTTTGTGGGGGGTGTGTGGGTGTGGTGGTGGTGGGGTACAGAAACATATGCCTATTGCATATTGAAAGAACATTCGGGTTGGAAGAGAAATCAGGATCCATTAAAGATAAAATAAGGGTCAACAGAATCCAATTACACATGTAATAAAATGCCTTAAGAGACATTCCATATCATTTCTTAATCCAAATAGGATCTTGAATTAGATTTGAGGTATGAATAATAAGAAAATAAGAAATAAAATTGGTAGAAGTTATCTCCCAACAAAGATGATTGTCATTCTGATAAGAAGGAAAAGGACAAATGAAACACAGATAGAACCATCCTATTTAAATAATCTTAACATCTAGCTAAAAGGTAAAAGAAATATGAAGCCCATCCTTGAAAATGCTTAAATTTGAAAAAGTGGTGTTGTTCTGTAATATGACATTAATAACTAGTACCTAAATTACTTATCAGTTAAACATTTGCAGCATCTAACTAAACATAGCCACATTTAACAAGTTTGCAGGAAAGACACCCAAATCGTCAATACATAAACAACATAGATAACTTTTAGGTTTCTATCAGCTTAAACTTTTAGATTTAAGGGTTATTGACATACAGTACAAAATTTAATACAAGATAGCTCATCACCTGCCACAGTTCTTCAGTTACAAAAGGCATGAATGGATGTAGCAGTTTCAGTATGTTTTCAAAAGTATATAATAGAACTGCCTGTGCTAGTAAAGTATCTGAATTATGTCCAGAGTGGTACAGGCAAGATTTACTTGCTTCAATGTACCTGGGAAAAGTGAAAAATATCGAACCTCAGCAACAGGAAAAGATACAAATCACTCATGCAGAAATCATAAACTTAGTAAAAGCATGACCAAGCATAATCTAAAGATGTTAACACAATCATCTTTTCGCAAGATTGAACGAACTTACATACACCAATCACAAAAAATAAATATACGAAATAAGCAAATTATCCTCCATAGTTTTTCCTATACATTCCTGATTTAGCAACAGCTTGTGCCAACAGCTATGAGTTGGAAGAATATAAAAAAAAGGATGGCTCAGACAAAACAATAATTTTATGAGAAAATATCTGTAATTTTTTCAATGAAAATATTGTCTGAAGTTATAGAACACACCAATCAGCAAAATCGCTCCAAAGAAAGTCATATATTTCTCTCCCGACATCTCCAAAGAAAAACTTGTCGTAACTTGTGGTGACTGTATCGATAAGTACATGGAGTTTCGAGACCTGAAAGCTAAACAAAGTTATTTGACAATTCATTTTTCCATAACTATTTGCAGTCAGCAAACAAATGAAACAGATAAAGTACATTGATATCAAATCATTTTAATCAATAGGCAATCTAGAGAATGCACCACAATGTTTCTCTTACCACCCAGCCTACAGGTAATGGTGATGCATGTAGAAACTCCTCTTTATCAAACTGGAAAAAGAGAAACAAGAAAAAGTTT
The DNA here is from genome assembly GCA_019925255.1 of Litchi chinensis. Taxonomy (NCBI): domain Eukaryota; kingdom Viridiplantae; phylum Streptophyta; class Magnoliopsida; order Sapindales; family Sapindaceae; genus Litchi; species Litchi chinensis. The sequence goes on from CM034467.1 coordinate 1,876,841, forward strand.
CAATTAGCAAAATTAGATGCCACAATGTTTACAAAGTTTCACAACTTCACATGATACAACATGTAATATTTATCATTCCAACGCCACCAAAAACAACAATAAGGCAGTCAACACTAATGTATAGCCTCATAGTCAACGTAAATAGATGAGACACCGGTTAGTTCAGAGTGAACTTAATTGTTTTTCCAGAGGTTTGTCAAAATACTGTAATGTGGTGAAACCTAACTTTAAAGCATTAGAGAAGTTGCTTGGAACGTGCTCTAAACATTTTAGTTAATTTGTGAAAATTGATGACATTGTGCTCATCCAACAACGCTTTTGGGTCGCTAAAGGGAATTTCATCTATAAATTTTACATGGCCGATGATTTTAATAATCCTACACTTTTTAGTGCATGAATATATATTTTGTTCTCTCTCACTTGTTAGCAGACTAAGCATGAAAGTTCTCAAACGAATCACTGTCTGTCTGATCTTCAATTGTCAGGGTTAATGACCTTATAAGCCAGTATAGCTTCCCAAGATGATTCATCAGTCTGACTGGGCAAATTCTGCAGAATAAACTTGCCAGCATTCCATAGTTTGTTGGTGAAAGCCTTGTTGGAGGTCAATCTCTCAGTAGATAAATTCAGGTCCTGGAAGAATAACATGCAAAATTAGATGATCAGGTAACATCTTTGGTACAGTAAAACCTCTTTTTGAGTTACTCTAGGACCCATGCAAATGTTACAGCACACTGCTTAGAGATGGAAATTTTCATCATGAGACAAACAAATGACACGTAGCCTTGATCATGATGTTCAAGAACTTTAGGACAAGACTGACCTGACCAGCAGTCCCCAAAGCAAGAGTGAATCGTAAAGCATCAGTGCCAAACTCCTTGATTGTATCAAGTGGATCTATAACATTCCCTAATGTTTTTGACATTTTCCTACCCTGAAACAAATTAGTATTTAAAGCTTCACAAACTGAAAGAATTACACTATAAATGCATACATGAGAAAAGGGTCAATATGAAAGGAGAAATATGAGGGCTATACTGACAAGTATGCTTTTGCTTTGGAAGTCATCTTCAATTTTGTAAAGCTATTGAAGCGTTACAGAGATATATTATCCAATATATGCTCACAGATAAGCATAGACTGACTCTATCGAATGTCACAACTTCAAGATAAGTCTAATCAATTAGTGAGACAAATAAAACAAAGGAATTGGCATAACTTATGGAGTTTAGTACATAAAACAAACAAATTGTATTCAATGGAAACTTATAAAACAATACCATTCAGATACAAAAAAGAAAAAAAGTGAAGTTACAACAACAAATATTTAAGTAAGTTAGAACCAATAACAGTAACTTAGAAAATGATTAACCATGATTAAGACAGAAGGGCGGGGTCAGAGGGGAATGCCCTTTCAAGAAAACAAAAACAGCAAAGAGAAAAACCAACAGATATTATATGAAAACCTCCATAACAGTAAGGTCAAATGAACTAGCCATTTGATAACAAGAGAACCACTTAACTAGATGAAATATCAATGTTAGCCACTTAACTAGATTGAATATCAAAATTGAGATAACAACTTTGCATGTACATATTACTCACTTGTGCGTCTCGGATTAGTCCATGAAGATACACATAAGAAAATGGAACAGTCCCTGTGAACTCAATTCCCATCATGATCATTCTTGCCACCCAAAAGAACAATATGTCATGCCTGCCAAGCAAGATAAAGCATTGTCACCAGTGGTCAGACAAGAAATAATGTAAGTAAAATAAACAAGACAAAAGCAAGAGGTGCCAATATAAGATGCAAGATGGAAAACACTACGCATTCCGAAATTGCATTAAATGCGACTCCAACATATTATAGATATCTATTATCAGCTTCAGAACCGTAAAAAAATTAGGAATGCTATTACTCTCGACATCGTAAAAAGAAATGTAGCATGTTAGGTTCAAAAGTCACATGTGACTTATAAGCGTTATTTAATAGAGCCAATAAAGAATGAAACTCATTTCGATAGTGTATACGGAATGATAAGACTTTGTGACCAAATACAATAAGAGATGTGGCAGCTGCAAGGTAAGGATAACAAATAAAAGTTTAGCGCTGTGTTGGTGCCCCTTCCCCTACCCACCATCCCTCCCTGCTCCCCAACTCTGCAATCCAATATCATCACATAAATTAACAATTATTTACAAGGCTTTGCACACTAAAGTACGTGCGTTCTTCATATATTATTAAAATTCTTCATTTTTGATACATAATTTGGACGAAGCAAGCTTGGTCATTAAAAGGCTATCCATACCAAAATCATGGTAATTAGGAATTTTAAACTCATCCGTGCCACATCTCAGAGACCAACTAGGTAAAGCACCTATCCAATCATGAGACATGATCTTAAATATGGGTTGCACTTCTTTATCCGACAACCTAAATCAGTTAATTGCAGCCAAAGAACCTATAAAAGGAAATCAATATATAGCATAAAAACGGCACCAGAAAGATGCATACCCAGTTTCCATCATTGTTGTTGGGTAGAACTTCTTAAAATCATCAGCAGACACATCTGGCCACCCAAGAGTGCTGAAAGGCCATAAAGCACTGAAACAAAAGGAACATATATTCAGCAAAAATACGCAGCATTTATCATGAACAGAAATTCAATGCATTCGTATGGAAAGTGCAAGTGTGGATGTGCAAGATTACGTGTTATACACCCTCACCAAGCCTTCACAGAATCTTACTTGCTTTGAAATTCCTAGTACTTGAATGAATCCATTAAACAAAACCATAGCTACGATAACTCATTCAAACTTAAGATAGAGGTAATAAGCACATTAAAAAACCATGACTTCTCGCACATCAGATGTCAAATACCCTAATGCAGACAAAAGTCTATAAGTTTGTGAGACCATGTTATGCACTTCCTGCAATTACTCACGCTTTTAACTTATTATAACCCTATCTTAAGCAGCTAAATTTTGGGGAGAAAGAATTGATCAGAACAGACCAAGACAGGGGACAAAGAGGGGAAAGAATTAATATGCAACAGTTTTAAATCTTGGCTCTGGAACTTAGTGCTTATATTTACATGATAATTCAAAGAAACTAATTAATTCACGAACTTTACACAGGAGATAAATTTGCAACTTAAAATAGTAATGTTATTTGATATACCTTGAAAACCAGGTGTCAAGAACATCTGGATCCTGATAGATTTCCACATCTTTTCCGTACTTTTTATGAGCTTTCTCAAGAGCTTCATCACCAGTCTTTGCAACAATATATTCTTCTTCACAGTCTTTTCCAACAATATACCAAACCGGTATACGATGTCCCCACCATAGTTGTCTACTTATACACCAATCTTTAATATTTGACAACCAGTGATTGTAAATCTGTCACCAACAGAGTGTCCAATGTAAGAGAGCACACAGAACATTAAACATACTATATAAATGCTGCAATTATTGTTAAACAAACTTCAGGTAGAAGGAAGGTGGATAAATGGCACAACGGTACACAATTGTAACAAATTTTGTTTTAAGTTGATAAATTAACATAACCGGTGTTCATATGGAATGGTTAATGTGGACCATACTTAAGGCAATCCTAAGCAGGGCAGTGGATCTCCAACCAGAAACTAGTACATTAACGAGGTGGAGAAAGCAGCAACCATGGAACCAAAATGAAAGAAAGTTTATGAACCCTTTATAGCACAATGAAGCTATGTACATAGCACCTCCACATACCTTCTCAAATCTTTCAGGCATAATGGTTAATTCTCCTTTTTCAACTGCACGAAGAGCCTTTTCAGCTAAAGGCTCCATGGTTACAAACCACTGCTTGCTTACTAGAGGCTCTATCACCTGAGAGGAGAAAGGAAACATAAGTAACAAATTTCACCAATTTTCAGATTCAAAATCTGATAGGCTGTAAAATAAATTCATAATTAACATACTTCTCCACCACGCTGAGATCTGGGAACTCGTGAAGTATGGGGTTCCTTTTTTACACCCAAGCCTGTCTCCTCAAGATCTGACCACAGTTTCTTCCTTGCCTCGAACCGATCAAGGCCACTAATTCCAAAGGTTACGGTTAAGATGAGGGGCAGCAGTTTTATTTTATTTTATTTTTTTTTAAATAACTAAAAAAAAAAAAAAAAAAAAAAAAAAAACCTCTCTAACCTAATAATTGCGAAAACAACTTACAAAAGCATTTCCAAAGTGTTGTAACTAATTTATACCAAAACATTATGTAGAAAGTCCTATGATTAAGGAAGTTAGTATAGGAAATCTTCATAATTGACAGATTGTGTGTCTATGATTAGGAAAGAAATTGTATGGCCATAATTAGGAGATTTATTTCCTTTTTTATTTATTTCCTTTTTTGTTCTACAGTGTAGCTATAAATTAAGATTGTAACATGTACAAAAGAGAAGCCTTTGAATAAAATGTTACAGTATTTATTCACATGGTATCAGAGCTAGGGATTGTTTGACGTCCTAGCTATCAATGGCGGATTCCGGCAATCACAGTACAGGATCCTGCGTATCAGAGAATGAATCAACCTTCTCAACCAATGGTTCGAATGGAACCGATACTTTGTCTATTCAACTCACAGTGGCCAAACTCAACGGAAAAAACTACCGTGAATGGGCACAATCTATCAAACTAGTAATCGACGGCAAAGGGAAGCTTGGGTACCTTACCGGCGAGACACCCAAACCAGCCTCAACCGACACTGCTGCTCTACAAAAATGGAAGTCAGAAAATTCGTTGGTAACGGCTTGGCTTGTGAACTCCATGCAACCTTCAATCCGCAAAACATATCTCTTCTTGCCGACTGCAATGGATGTCTGGGAAGCTGTTCGTGAAACCTATTCGGACATGGAAAACTCATCGCAGATTTTTGAACTCAAGACCCGATTGTGGCAGATGAAGCAAGGAGAGAGAGATGTCACCGAGTATTACCTGGAGATGTCGGCGATTTGGCAAGAACTAGATCTGAGCTACACCGACGAATGGAAGTGCAGCGATGACAGTGTTCGTTACCAGAGGCGACTTGAGGAAGAACGAGTTTTCGAGTTTCTGGCCGGTCTCAACCAGGAGCTAGATGATGTTCGCGGAAGGATCTTGGGCCGCCGACCTCTGCCATCAACTCGTGAAACCTTTTCTGAAGTGAGAAGAGAAGAAAATCGAAGGAAGGTGATGCTTGGAACGGCGACAGTGCAGAATGGGCAGAAGACTCAACCTAATCTTTCAAGTGAAGGGTCAGCCCTTGTAATTAAAGGCCCATCCAGCGGGTCAGGCCCATCAAGCGGATCAAGCGGGTCAGGCCCAAACAAGAATAAAAACAGGCCTTGGTGTGAACATTGTAAGAAACCTGGACACATTAAAGAAAAATGTTGGGAGTTGTTTGGTAAACCAACTGATTGGAAGCCCAGACAAAGCAATCGGAACCGTGGATATCAAGCTGGGATTGAGACTCAAACAGAATCCGCTCCAACCTCAAGTGGGGGATTTAATCCCGAACAAATAGAACAACTTTATAGGATGTTCTCCAGTTTCCAAACCACTGGTCAGTCTAATTCAAATACTCCAATTGGGTCATTAGCACATCGAGGTAATTTTTTACAAGCCTTAAATACCAAATTGCAGTCTAAGACTCCTTGGATTATTGATTCTGGTGCCTCCGATCATATGACTGGTTCATTTAATCTTTTCTCATCATACTCACCTTGTGCTGGAAACCTTAAAGTTAAAATTGCAGATGGCTCACTTTCAACAATTGCAGGAAAAGGGAGTATTCGACTCTCTAATTCTATAATCTTAGAGTCTGTTCTTCATGTTCCAAATTTATCATGCAATTTGTTATCAATCAGCAAGTTAACAAAAGACTCCAATTGCTTTGCTAAATTTTTCCCATCATTATGTATCTTTCAGGACCTATCATCGGGGATGACGATTGGCAATGCTAAGGAGTGTGATGGACTCTACTACTTTGAGGAAGCTAATGTGAGTAAACAATGTCAAACTGTAGTTTGTAATTCTGTATCTTCCTCTAAGGATAGTGATATTTTGTTATGGCATTTTAGACTGGGTCATCCTAATTTCCAATATTTGCAAAGAATGTTTCCTGCTATGTTCTTGAATAAAGAGTATTTTAATTTCCAATGTGAGATATGTGAACTAGCAAAACATCATCGTACTTCTTTTCCAAAATCAGTATATAAACCATCAAAACCATTCTCATTAATCCACAGTGATCTATGGGGTCCATCTCGTATTCCTAATCGCACTCATACAAAATGGTTTGTCACGTTTATTGATGATCATACACGAGTTTGCTGGGTATATTTATTGAAAACAAAAGCAGATGTTCATTCTGTGTTTATTGATTTTCACTCCATGATCCAAACTCAATTTCAAACTTCAATACAAATTCTCCGAACTGATAATGGTACAGAATATTTCAATACCATTTTGGGTGATTTCTTTACAAAACATGGGATAATTCATCAAAGCTCATGTATCGACACTCCTCAACAAAATGGAGTTGCCGAACGAAAAAATCGACATCTCCTTGAAGTTGCTCGTGCCTTAATGTTTTCCACACACATGCCTAAACAGTTCTGGGGTGATGCCATCTTAACATCTGCTTATCTTATAAATAGATTACCCAGTCGTGTACTTTCATTTGAAACACCTATCCAGAGATTCAAAAATTTTTTTCCAAACTATCGTCTTAGTTCTGGTGTACCTTTAAAAGTGTTTGGCTGTACTGCATTTGTCCATATTCATTCTCATCATCGCAGCAAATTAGATGCTAGGGCGGTTAAATGTGTTTTTCTCGGTTATTCACCCACTCAAAAAGGCTACAAATGCTATGATCCTATAAATAAAAAGATATTTGTTAGCCTTGATGTTACATTCTTTGAAAACACACCTTACTTTCAAAAATCTACTCTTCAGGGGGAGACATTGAGTGAAGATCAGTTTTTTGACTGTTCTCTTAATCTTGATTTCTCTCTTCCTGGGTCAATCCTAAACACTAAACCACTCCATACTTCAACTCCAAACACTGAATCACCCTCCAAGTCTAATATGCCATGTACAGATGAAAACTTTAAAACAGGGGGAGATGAAAGAAAACAAAATGACAAGGAGATAATTGTTTACTCAAGAAGGCCAAAGTCAAAGGAAAAGGAAGAAGTCACATCCGAGGCACCCGAAAAGTCTAAACCAGTGATAGTTCCGGATACAAATGAGCCTTCTGATCTTGATTTGCCCATTGCCCTCAGAAAAGAACCTCGGTCATGTACTCTACACCCTATCTCAAAATTTGTGTCTTATAATTTTCTATCTACAAAATTTCGTGTTTTCACTTCTAACCTTGACAGCACAGAGATTCCAAAAAATATTTATGAGGCATTACAGATTCTCGAATGGAGAAATGCAGTCATGGATGAAATGACAGCCTTGGAAAGAAATGGTACTTGGGAGGTAATGGAGTTACCCAAAGGAAAGAAACCTGTAGGATGCAAATGGGTTTTTACTCTAAAATATAAAGCTGATGGAACAATAGAGCGATATAAGGCCCGTTTGGTTGCAAAAGGGTTTACCCAAACCTATGGCATTGACTACACAGAAACATTTGCACCAGTGGCAAAGATGAATACAATCCGGGTTCTATTGTCTTTGGCAGCAAATCTAGATTGGCCTCTCCAACAACTAGACATCAAAAATGCTTTTCTGAATAGTGATTTAGAAGAAGAGGTATTTATGACATTACCACCTGGGTTCAGCAAAAAGGGAGAAGAAAACCTGGTATGTAAACTCAGAAAATCCTTGTACGGCCTTAAACAATCACCAAGAGCATGGTTCGACAGGTTCGCAAAGGTAATCAAAGGTCAAGGATACAGTCAAGGGCAGTCAGATCACACAATGTTCATCAAACAGTCTGAAGACAGATTGAAGACAATCCTAATTGTGTATGTAGATGACATAATTCTGACAGGAGATGACATAGCTGAGATGAATAGACTGAAAAGAATCCTAGCTACTGAATTTGAAGTAAAGGATTTAGGCCAGATGAGGTATTTCTTGGGAATGGAAGTTGCCAGGTCAAAGAAAGGTATTTGTGTTTCTCAACGAAAATACATTCTTGACTTGCTTTGTGAAACAGGAATGCTTGGATGTAAGCCAAGCGACACTCCAATTGAAGTAGGAAGGAAAATTGATGCAGTTGGGAAATCAGTGGAAATTGATAGATATCAGAAGTTGGTTGGTAAGCTAATTTATCTCTCACATACAAGACCTGACATTGCATTTGCAGTGAGTGTAGTGAGCCAACACATGCATTCACCTAAAGAGGAACATCTTGAAGCAGTTTATAAGATTCTCAGATATTTGAAGGGGACACCTGGCAGGGGGTTGTTCTTCAAGAAAGGTGACAGAAAAGAAGTCGAAGTGTTCACAGATGCTGATTGGGCAGGATCAGTGGAAGATAGGAGATCAACTACCGGGTATTGCACCTTAGTGTGGGGGAACTTGGTAACATGGAGAAGTAAAAAGCAGAATGTAGTTGCTCGGAGCAGTGCTGAAGCAGAATTCAGAGCAGTTGCCCAAGGAATATGTGAAGGATTGTGGTTAAAGAAACTCTTGGAAGAATTATTTGTCACAGTAAGTTATCCAATTAAACTTTATTGTGACAATAAGGCCGCTATCAACATTTCTCTTAATCCTGTTCAGCATGATCGGACTAAACACGTGGAAGTAGACAGACATTTCATTAAGGAAAAGGTTGAAAATGGAACTATTTGCATGGTATACGTCCCTACCAAGGAACAGATTGCTGATATCTTCACCAAAGGGCTTCCACGGCAGCTATTTGATGACTTCATTTGCAAGTTGGATCTGATCAACATTTATGATCCAACTTGAGGGGGAGTGTAGAAAGTCCTATGATTAAGGAAGTTAGTATAGGAAATCTTCATAATTGACAGATTGTGTGTCTATGATTAGGAAAGAAATTGTATGGCCATAATTAGGAGATTTATTTCCTTTTTTATTTATTTCCTTTTTTGTTCTACAGTGTAGCTATAAATTAAGATTGTAACATGTACAAAAGAGAAGCCTTTGAATAAAATGTTACAGTATTTATTCACACATTACCTGTACAGTCCAGCAACCTCATTAAGAGTTCCATCCTTGTTCATTACATTAAGTATCGGAAGACCAAGCTTTCTTGCAAGAAGGTAGTCATTATGATCATGTCCAGGGCTTATCTTCAATACGCCAGTTCCAAATTCTTTATCAACATACTGCTATCACAAAGATAATCAGTAACTCATAACAGATCACTTACATAATATGTTCAAAGGTGCATTTAAGAAAAAAACAAAGATCAGTTAAGAAAAATGGTAGATGGATGTTTTTTCACTGTCAGAAATAATTATGACTTACCCTGTCTGAAATGATTGGGACATGACGACCATATGTCATAGGTACAATTGCCATACTGCCAATATACTTAGAATAACGATCATCCTGCATAAGAGTAATTAAGTATAACATTTTTAGATTTGATATCCCAAAGGACATTTCACTTGGATAGAACCATGAATAGTAATATAGGTTGGGGAAAGTATGTGCTTGTGTATGAACATATGCAGAATGCAGTGTCAATGATACTAGCACTTCCATATCACTGGGCACATCCATCAAATTTGTCTGGATCAACATATAAAAACCAATTTTGACTGGGACTGCATACATGGCTGAAAGTAAAATTTACAAGCAGACAATCTTCTTTCTGGTTAAGCCAACAACATAAGGGTACCAATAAAACTTATCATTAAGAAATAAACAAAAAATCTTAAGAAAGGTGAACTATAGAACGATATTCAGCCAATTAGAACTGAAATACCCATAACACTAGTATATGCCTGAATTTGGTCCATTATATGAAGATCTCTTATGGTTTTTAAATGAGCACAAACTGCAATTATCTGCATGAGATGGCTAAGGAATTTAGACAAGGATTGAATTTGTCTTGCTACTCATGCATTCACTAGCATCAGTAAATTTCTAGGCATTAGAATTTGCCAAGAAATATTCTTGCTCCTCTTTTGATTTTTCAGAATGCTTATGTGTAGATGAGCACTATAGAACAAACAAATTAATCAGCCATGAGATCTCATGCACTTGGACTGATGTGGTCTTCCAAAAAATAAGCCTGGAGGTATTCACCAAAGAAATTTCCCGTAAAAGAAAGACCTATTGTGTTACATCAATAAAGAATGACTGAAAATCATAAAAATAGGCACTGTAAGTGACAATAAAAATAGCTATCTACAAGCTTTAATGAAGTTTAAAGTAAGTTAACTACAAAATGGTTTCACATAAAATTAGTAGAACTATTTGAAACTCATAAAACTAATGTGAGTACATATTTACACACACACACACACAAAGCAAAAAATAAATATTAATTTATAACTTTTGCAAACTAAAGTAATTTAACTAATTCAGTGCAGAACTGAAAGCAAATGCTATCAATGGCTAATACGCAATACTTCATATAATGTTGATCCCACACACACTCTGAATTAATAAACATACACCTGAGCACCATAACAAATTTAGATTTTGATTCTGACATTATACAAAAAGTAACTTCATACACATGGCCCATTTATCTCTGAATTTATGGTTTAAGGAAAACAAAGTTGCCCTAACCTGAGGATTTACTGCAATGGCAACATCACCAAATAGTGTCTCTGGACGTGTTGTTGCTACTGTCAAAAAGTCACTCCTACATAGGAGAAAGATATAAATATTAATAATCAGAAATAAACCCTTGAAAGGTAATAGATCTAGATGTGAATTGAGAAATATATGATAATCCCATGTCAATTTGAAGTAGAGGCAATGTATCCATATTTAAGGAAACATTAAATATGCCAATGATCACCTATTAAATAAAGTGAAGCACAAAATTCTAACATATGTCAATTAGCAATATGGAACTTGTCCTTTCTGAATGTTACTTAAAGAGCAAGATGTTCCCAATTCCTTTCGTCTCGTTTAGTTCATTCTTCCTCATATTTGCCCTTTATGCCATGTACATACCTGCTAGCATACATACATAACTATTTCTCCATCTGTTTCTTACAGTGATACAATGAATGAAATGTTTCACGTTTTATTTCAACAGAACATCTGTAATAGATATCATGGTCATTCTGTTTCTTAAACATTAAGAATTTTTATAATTGACCTCAGTTACATTTACAAAAGATCCCAGTTATTTGAGCAGTCATCAAATTGTTCTTGCTAAAAAGCAAATGTTAGAAACATCATTGAAATATGTTAGAAACCTCCTTCAAAATTCAGAACCATTCTGCCTTTAAGATCATCAAATTTTGTCAGAAACTTCTGCAAGGAAGCAACTAAATAGATATTCCTATACTTAACCCAAATGTAAGAACAAAAGCAACAAAACCAAATTCTGCACTATCTGAACCCTATACTTCACAAGAGATTGGAACAAGAAGGATTGCAATTAATTAAAATTAAAAATGAAGCAATTATTTGTCATTAGGAAAGAGACTCAAAAGCTTAAGTAGATAAAATATGGCTCAACAATAGTATATAAACACTCTAACACATTCCATCATGTGCAAGACCAACGGGCTTGCCTTGTGACTTGACCTCAAACACAAACACACAACAATTTCAAATAACAAATAACAAATTTAAATATTATCATGTAAAGGGCTCTCAAACCCAAGACTCCTTGGACAAACCAAGCTCGAATACCATGTTCATAGCCACTAAACTAAAAGGTTTATGTTAATGAGAAAGGGCCCAACAATAGTATATAAGCCCTCTAACATTACCAAATTCCAAAAACCATAAAGTGTTCATAATAACAACAAATTCATTACCACTCGAGAAACGCAAAGGTGCTTGAGAAACACAAAGGGGCAAAAAGGGCCCCCACATCTTGCACTAAAGAGAGGTTGACTATTTTGATTAATTTTTCTTATTAAACCTATTTTAGACACCATAGCTAAATATGCCTAGGGGTAGGCGTTTTCGGGTTCGGGTTGGGTTGGGTTGAAAATCTCCGAACCCAACCCAATAAATTGTTCAACCCAACCCAACTCAACCCAATAATAGTCGGGTTGGGTTGGGTTGATTGAGTTAGATTTAATTTACCACAAAGGCATAAATGATCTAGTTGATAATTTTCTTAATCTTAGTAATTTGATTACAGATAAAATGAATACAAATAAATATTCAATTATTGTAAGTAAAAGAGTAAATTTGATATAAATGTTGTCTTTAATCTTTATTCTGAACAAATGTTCTTCTAGAGAGGGAAAAAAATCTTAGATTTAAAATTGGGGATAGGCGTTTGTCGGGTTCGGGTTGGATTGGGTTGAAAATTTTTTAACCCAACCCATCCAATTTTTTTTAAGATGTAACCCAACCCAACCCAATAAAAAATGGTCGGGTTGAGTTAAGTTTGTCGGGATTGGGTTGGAGATGCCCACCCCTAAATATGCCTCCCCAGAGAAAGGGCACATAGAAGGCCCTGGTTTGCTTGTACCCACTAGGTTCAACCAAGTTAATTTCTTCTTCACCAACTCTTATTAGCATTTATTATAGTGCATGATACCTAGCTTCTCATTTTCCAAACAAATGTAATGTCTTCATTATTTAAGTCTGCAACCAAAACAGATTTTAAATGTTTTGGATAACTCTATTTGCAAAGATCAGTACATATGTCTTAAATGTAAGAAGGCAAAGGAATTCTGTACAGATACTATCAAAAAAAGAAATTCTGTACGGAGTTATCATTCACAATTTGTAGCAAATATGTCCTTCACAAGGATTACACCAATGAATTTCTTTTCACAGAGGTTAAAAAGGAAAAAAAGAGGCAAACAGTCAGAAAATACCTTGAACCTCCAGCAACACGATACTTTATATAATATAGGGTACCAGCTTCTTCAGAATATTCTACCTCCTAAGAAAAAAAAATAAATAAATTGCCTAATTCCAAATGCAATGGTTTTAATTATATTAGTAGATTAAAGAAAAAGAAAAGTAAAATCAACATGAAACCAAAAATAGCCTACCAAGTCTGAAACAGCAGTCTGAAGACTAGGAGACCAGTTAACCATGTAAGATCCTGAAAAGAAGCATTTATTAATTCACTAAAGGTCAGCTAATATCCAAACATTGTTAGATAGGAACAACACACAAAACAAATTTTTTTTTTTTTTTAAAAAAAAAGGAACCTTAAATTTTTGGCAAAGGAAAAGTGACTCCCAAAATATAGCATGAAAATCTTTTGAATCTCATCAAAAGATTAATTAGCATAAGAAAGATTATTTAATTTTGCAAGTAGATCATAACTATACCAAATATGAGAGTATATAACATTTATTTCTCTAAGTTAAGCCCCTTTTTATGAAGACACTGTTGTGCTAATGACCATCTAGATGGCTAAAGCTTACTTTTTGACTTTGCTGTTAGTTTGTTGACAGATGACAAGTTTTCCGTCTATTAACATTTAAGTCCAACCACTAACTCATGCTTACAAACTTGTAACCAAGGTTTTAAAATGCGAAAGACGAGGCTAGATAGCCACCTCAATTCGAAATGACAAAAAAAAAAGCACAGAAAATCATCCATAACATTGAACAAAATAATGATAACCAATGTTAGATATATAAATATCAAACAAAATAGAACAAAACCAACAACAATACCTATGTTGAGTGAAGGAGATATGTTGAGTGATGGAGAGGATTTTAGTGAAGGAGATTTCTAGGGTTTGTTTAAAAAAAGAAGAGTAAAGGGGTGAAAGTTGGTTTTTCTGTTTTAGAAAGTGCTGACTATCCCTTATATATACATACATACATATATATATATGTTTAAAAAAATATTAATAGGTTTTTAAGTGAGGCAGCAGTGGTGACCGCCTCAGCCTGTGTCGCCTCAACTAGGGCTTCAAATGTCCCCTCAGCCAGAAGCAGCAGCCACATACATGGAGTGGCGGGCGCCTTCAGCACTCAAGCACGCCTATAGGCGGCGCCTCAAACTGATTTTTAAAGCTATGCTTGTAACCATGCCAAAGCTACATTTAGTTCAATCAAAACTAAGTTTTACACATTTAGTACTTTTGATTGACTTGTTATTCACGTGGGCCTGAGTGCACAAATATGTTTTGACTCCTTTCCATAGTCATCAAGTTCAACCAAACAATGAAATACACAAGACTAGCTGGTTCATTTGCATTGAAGAGTCAGAACAACCAAAAATTCCAGTAAATATATACTTTAATAGATTGCTGAAGAAGGAATAAAGTGACTATGATCCCCTTTATTCCACTAAATATTCATTTTTTGGCTAGAAGAATATCATTAGTTATTAAATAGATTCCCACTTTTCTAAGGTAGTAGACGATACTCAAGAATCAAACTAATATAAAGTTGCTAGGCCAGTAAGAATCTGACAACTTTGCAAGAGGCACGAAACATCTTGAGGCCACCTTGCAAACAAAGGGCATAGCTTATAAAACAAGGCCTAATCTAAAGATTTCTGATACTAACAACCTCGTTTTGGTCTGAATTCCCTATCAGCTAAGACCACAAGGCAATGCTCAATAGAATTTCAGTCTATACCTTGGTAGATTAAGCCTTTCTCATGAAGCCTGACAAATGCCTCAATAACAGCTCCTGCAAAAATGCAAGAATGTGATCTCAGAACAAATGACACTATAAGTTTAATAAAAATATAATAATAATAAAAATAACACTACAACATATTTGACCAATAGCTGTTGTAATAATTCACACATCATGCACTATCCTCAAATAATGTTACACACTTTCTAGTGTCTTATGTAGTAAAGTTCTACTAGATAGAAAAACTATCTTACGACTTAGCTGCTCATCAAGGGTGAACCGTTCTCTAGTCCAATCACAAGAAGCACCGAGTCTTTTAATCTGATTTGTAATGGTTCCACCATACCTGATATATCAAAAGGACAATTATCCCATCAAAAATCAATTCAAGAAAAAAAAATTACTTGTACTTAAGATAATAGTAATGAAAATGAACGGACTTGCTAAGAATTGTTGCAACCATAACAGTTATATCAACAGTACCATCATAAATTCAGCAAACAGATGAATCGATCAAATTCCAAAATGTGCAGCTATTAGAACCACCAAATCATCTAATAGGCAAGGTCTATACATCAGTAAATTCATTATACAGCCTCAATTCTCCACATTACCTCCCCTCCCAAAAGAGTTTCAGATTCCAAGTCCCTAGAACTAATTATTTCTAGACTAGAATTTCGGCTCCAAGAATCCTTGTCATTATCTCAAGAGTTTCTGAAGATCACTCATAAACCAGAATTTTAAATATTCTTATTACTTAATAGTAAATTAAGTTATGTACTACATGAGACTCTGTGGATATCCATAAACTTATATTAATACGCATGTAGAACTCACACGTTAAGTAGAGCGAGAGACAAATAAAGGTCATACAAATATGGATTTAGCAAATAATGAGCAGAAGATAATGGCCATTCCTAAAAAAACAGCTAAGATTGCAGAAAGGATAAATCATGGAGGCAGGAGAGGCATAAATACTTTTCTTTCCACTCCCAAACTCTTTTTGTGAACTCATCTCTACTCAACCCAACCCTTTTTATTCCTTCAGATGCAAGCATTCTTTCCACAACCAACTGGGTAAAATGAAAAAGGAAAAAGCATATTAGCTTCTGGAAAAGAATTCAAATCTGGAATGTCCAAATGAGTAACATCTTACACGTAAGTTCCGTACTACATGCAATATTACATAAACATTGAAAGCCTACCTGAATTGCACATATACCTACGAAATATTTACTTGAATCAATTGATGTTACCAGAAAGCAATAAGCTAATGTGAATATAAAGTCCCGAAAGGCCTTTTGAGATCCGTGTTTTTGTGTTTGTTTGTAGGGCAAAAACATTGAATCCTCATTACTGATTTAAAACCAAAATTTATAGAAGTTCAATTTTTTACCATTCACAAGTTGTCTTGTCTACCAAAAAGAAGACCAAAATAGACTAAAAAAAAAAGAAAACAAAAATAACCATAACACTGATGTAGCAGACGAAAGATTCAGATGAATTAATCAGAGAGACAGAAAAGCAACATGCTGATGTAGTACAAAGCCTCTCAGTTTGACACAAAACCTGAGTTGCAATTCCAGCATGATCAGTCCCAGGTAGCCACAGTGTTGGTCTTCCATTCATTCGATGGTATCTGACCATTATATCCTAGCAAAGAAACCAGAAAAGTAGCTTAAAAAGAATAAATTAAAGCAAAGCTAAAATAAAAACATAAGGGCAGAGATTTAAAGCATTCATGATCAAATTCAAAGGAAGTAACTGAAAAGACAAAAAGGAAAAACCAAGAGAAGCTAAATTTTTTATCAAAGAAAAAAGAACAAATGTTTATGTTAGGCGTGACTGTCTGGAACCAATAAGAATTATGTAAAAATCATGAGGGAGCAAAGTTGTATCCAAATGACACAAATTTCATGCCAGGACAAAGTTTGCACAGAAAGGTCATCAAAAAAGCATACGATGGTTCTCGTTAGAAGTAAGCAGGGTTGAACTAGCACCTGAATACTTAAGTTTGTTGATTTACAACTACAGGTAATTCAGCAGCTACTGAGATTGATATTTCCTGCTAGTGGCAATAATTTCCTAAAAGGACATCATAGCTCTTACTTTTTACTTGACCAAAATCAGCAGTCCATTCAGCTATCCAATTACTTTTCTACACAAACTTAAATGGTTTATGGTTCTAATAATATAATTATAAGACCACCCAACTACTTTGCAAAATGTACCTTTTATGTGTTTTTGGAATGTCTAGATCAATTACTTTCAGTATGAACAATATTTCAGCTCCAATTTTCTTCATCGACATTTCTTTGTAGAGCATTTCGATGGGGCAATCGGTCTGGCAAACTTCAGCAGTCCTATATACTAGGTAATCATTTTGAATCACTGCTAACTCAGAGGATTGTATCATAAATATTCCGTAATAACTTATTGCATCATTGGCTGCTACTCGCACTGCTTCTCTCTGTCTTATCACACCCCAAGTCCCTAAATACTACTCTTAAAATTCATTAGCTCTATAACAATTGTATTTCATATGGTATCAATAATTTATCTCCACTACACTACACTGTCTAACCCTTCGAAGTCTGATCAGGATAGAAATTTAATGTAAGAACGAACATGAGTGCACAAAGAAAAAAAAACACATTATTCGGATTGTCATATATAATGAAGATACAATTCATGCATAAGAACTCTTAAAACCATTGCACAACCTCAAGAGTCACAAACATGGCATGCCCCATATGCAGTGAACCAGTAACATTAGGAGGTGGCATTGATATCACAAAAGGATCACTTCCACGTTCAAAATTTGGCTTAAAATACCCTTGAGACTCCCACCTAACATATAACAATGAATGTATCATCTGAATTAGAAAATGGTACAAAGCACCATCAAAATCCATACACAAACCAGTGAGATACAGAAATAAGAGCTATCCAAAATGCATGCAGCAACTGAAAGACAGGACACAGAAATGAACCATTTTGAAAACAATCCAAATATATATATATATATATATATCCAAGTGCACTAACCACTTTAAATCTATCAATAACTCTTTGAGTGCAAAATGAAATATACTCACAAAGTTAATACAAAAAACATAGAGTATATATACATAGAAGCTCTATATATAATAAATAAATAAATGTTATATATATATATATATATATATATATGTAAGAACTTATCTGATCAGTGTCCCCTAACTTTAAAAAATCAAGATGAACCAATCAAATTTATCTATTACATTCTCTCTTTTAAAACAAATTTCTCTACTGTTCAATTCAAATGGAATGAATGAATTTGATTGTTCTATGATACCGACCATAGAAGTTTTATATATATATATATATATATATATATATAAAGTAGAGAAATTGCGTAATGAAAGATGTACCAATTGTAAATGCGCTCCTCGGAAGAGAAATCGAACGACTTCGGCAAGGTATCCTTCTCCGAAGCAGCAACTGAAATGCAACAAAAACAAAAACATGAACACATTACGCAGTTGGTTTAGCAACAAAAATGTCAAAATTTTGAGTTTTAAAAAAATAAAAATAAAAGAAAAGAAGATAGAAAAACCTGCGAAGAATCTAGGCTTGAGTGGAGAGAAGTGTATGGAGGTGAAACGGTGGCGTCGGCGGGAGAAAAGAAGAGGATTGAGTCTGTAAGAAGATAATAGAGCTGCAGGACTTGAAATTGATATATTCATTTTTATTATTATTTTTTTTTTGAAGTGAGAAATGAAGAAGTAGAAGCGGATAGAGAAGTGGAGGGAGAGGGAAGAGAGTGGATGATGTAGCGAGCAGTGTAATTTGATAGCTGATTATGCTATACCGTAATTTCGGTCTGAGTTCGGTACACGCTTGGCGTTTTATTTTTTGGTACAGTTTTGTATACTGTTATTTTTATTTCTTATCATACAGAATTTTTTTTTTTTTCTTGATTAAAAGATTATATAATATTTTTTCTATTAAAGTTCTTATGTTGGTTTAACTTTATAATAATTCAAATTATATAATAATTATTTGTTTGTTTTGCTCTCTACTATTCTAAATTTTAAAAATAAAATCGATTAAATTAATATTTATTCAAATTTAATTAGATTAATCATTATAAATATTATTTTCTTTTCTCAAATAATATACATATTATTTTCAACATAATTTTTTATATGCATATATCTCCTCCTTCATCAAATCAAAAATTTGGATTTTATTTTGTTAATCTTATAAAGTATATGTCTAATTAGTAATTTATTTGATATTTGATTTTTTTGAGAAAATAATATATCAAATTAAAATCTTTTATTAACATCGACACCATACTAATCATAAAAATATCAAAATTTATCAAGGTCAATCAATGATAATATGATTGATATAATTAGGGGAATTAAATTTTTTTTAAGAGATTAAAACTATTTTTTTATTTCAAAGTAAAATTATATTCTTTTCCTCTTCTCTACAAGCTAGTCAGTCAGAGGCGCCCGCCAAACACCTTCCAAGTCCCTCCCGCCACCGCCACCAGCAAATCCTCCGGCCGCCGCTCAGTCACTACCACTATCAAGTACTTTAACCTCTTTTATTTCTTGCTTTTCTCTTCTATTTAATAAGATTTTGAATTTTCCTTTTATATATTTACACTGATTCTTTGTTATATATATGTATATATATATATATATATATATATATATCAGGCTTCACTGGTTCTGCTACTCAAAAGCATCTTGTAATGCACAAACACAAAACGTTAAATTCTGGGCAAGATTCAATTGGTTATGTAAATTAAGCAAATTTTGGTCTCTTTGGACATTAAGTTTTTTACTGTTGTTTGTGATTTAGGGCCGAGAAACAGCATTACATGGTGTGATAATGTTGGTTTTGTGACATTTTGTCCATACACAAACATAAAACTTGTAATTCTAAGCAATTTTCAATTGGTTATGTAAATTCAAATCAAATTTAAGTCTTTGGAGGTTGAGTTTGTTATTGTTTAGAGAAACAGCATTACATGGTGTCATTTAGAACGATTTCGGTTAAAGGGATGGTAGAGTTGTTGTGAAATGTTGGTTATGTGACTTTTATGCATTTCACATTTTGTTTTTTAGGTTTTTTGTCGGTGTGATTTATGTATAATACTGTGAGAATTATCATTAGCTGTAGTTTATGAACTGAAAGTTCATGGTTTGGTTATTGTGTTATGTGCAAAGGTTTTGGTTCTTGATTGTTGGTTGAATTATAGTAGCAGAAAGTTTGAATTAGTAGAAGCTTGTTTAGTGTTACTACCAGAGTTTGTATTATAGTTACATTATCAAATTATTGCTTGTTTATTTTTATATAAAGCAATGACTGTCTTTGTAGTTTTAGTTTACATTTTGCTTTTGTGGAATTGTTCATATCATAGGCCATGAAATTTTCCCATTACAAAAATTGAAGGATCTGTGAAGTTAAAAGTCCTTGTGATGAAATCAAGTTTAATTGTTTCTCGTTTGAATTGAAGGACAAAGTCTGAACATGAATTTTGGCAGAAGAATTGAAGAATGCCTCTGCAAATGAGTCAATGACACCGGATTCATGGCTCTGCTGCATCAAAGAGTTGGACTGTTAATCTGCAGATCACTCAACATCTCCAGTCAGCTACGTGTTCCAGTTTCTCATCCATTACTAGCCAAATTCATAAGTATTTCGGCAGAGCCAAACAGCGATGTACGTGCCAAGGCCATATGTGATTCTTTTCGAAGGGGCTTAAGTTGGGATAGACTTAGTAAGCAATTCAATTCTGTTCAGTTAAATGATTCTATTGTCGAGAAGGTGTTGTTGGAACTAAAAGAGCCAATCGATGCCAAAGGTGCCCTCGGTTTCTTTCATTGGTCAGCCTTAAAAAAAGACTACCAACATAACATTTGGTCGTACTGTATCACAATTCACATATTAGTTCAAGCCCGGCTGCTTATTGATGCTCGTATATTGATTGAATCAGTCTTGAAGAAATGTGGAGAAGGTGCTTTGAAGTTCACTGTTGTGGATTCATTGCTTGCTAGTTATAAGTTTGTTGTTTCAACTCCGTTGGTGTTTGATTTGTTAATACAGGGTTATGCCAAACTTAGAATGTTTGAGGTTGCTTTTGATGTTTGTCGCTACTTGGAAGAAAAAGGGTTTTCGTTAAGTTTAATAAGTTTCAACACTATGATTCATGTTGTTGAAAAATCTGATAAATGTTTTATGGTATGGAGTATTTATGAGCACATGTTACAAAATAGAAGATATCCAAATGAAGTAACCATCAGAACCTTGATCGATGCATTGTGCAAGGAAGGGAAGTTGCAAATTTATGCAGACATGGTGTATAGGATTCATGGGAAGAGATGTTCTCCTTCAGTCATTGCTAATACCAGTTTGCTTTTTAGAATTATAGACGAGGGAAGAATTGAAGAAGGTACGGTATTGTTGAAGAGAGTGCTACAAAAGAGCATGATTCTTGACACTATTGCTTACTCATTAATTGTTTATGCTAAATTAAAACTCGGAAATTTGGAGTCTGCATCAGAGGTGTATGAACAAATGCTCAATCGAGGATTTACTTCAAATTCTTTTGTTTATACTTCGTTTATAGGAGCTTATTGTAGGGAAGGAAATATTGAAAAAGCAAATTGTTTGTTGCAAGAAATGGAAAACGCAGGTTTGAAGCCATATGATGAAACTTATAATGTACTCATCGTGGGTTGTGCAAAGGCACATAGGGTGGAAGAAAGTTTTAGTTACTGTGAGAAAATGATGGAAAGAGGACTTCTTCCTAGTTGTTTAGCTTTCAATGAGATGACAGAAAAGCTTTGTGAGGTTGGGCATGCAGAGCAAGCCAATAAGTTGTTAACTGTCTTGTTAGATAAGGGGCTTTTACCTAATGGGACCACATACTCTCATCTTATTGCTGGTTATGCTAAAGACGGTAAGTTACAAGAGGTTATGAAGCTCTACTACGAGATGGAGTACAGGTCACTTTCTCCATCAGTACCAGTATTCACATCGTTGCTTCAAAGCTTTTGTCAATGTGGGAAACTACAGGAAGCAGATAAGTATGTAAGAATCATGAAAAATCGTTCACTAGTCCCGGGTGTGGATATTTACGAGTTACTGATATCTGGCAACTTGGAAAAGGGTGATAAGACAAGAGCGATTGAACTTTATGAGGAGATGGTTTCTGAAGGATTGAAACCAACTAGCTCTTTCTACTTCAGCGCTACTCTGGAGAAAGACTAGCTTATTTTAGGAAAATATATCCAACATCATCTTTGTAAGTGGATATACACTTCATTCTGGAAAGACTAAATCTATATAGACGTCAAGTAACTTACACAGTGTACTGCCCAAGTTTTTACCCAAGCCATTGCGGAATCTTGGACTCTGCCCCAGATTTAAATATTACCGACGCTTAAATCCTTCACGTAAGGCTCTCTTGCCATCAATTGATTTTTAATGGTCTGCATATCTATGCATTCTCTTTGACATATATATTGAAGTAATAAGTATTCCAAATTTGCCAGGGAAGTGGATTCGCAACTCATGCTTTTCTGAGGAGTTTGTAGAAACTCGATGATACGTCTAGGGACCAAGTTACCTCAACAAAAGGATTGTTCTTATATCTTTGTGTCTGAATGACTAGACAAATTTCCTGCTTTGGAAGCTCTGTCTTCTACAAGATCTGTTGAGCTCAAGCATATGGTTTTGCTTTTTCATTCTTCCAATATTTTACTTTCTTTTTACAGGACATTTGTGGTCTAAGAGCTTGTTAGAATTACAATAGCATAGAACTTTTGTTTGAGCTGTTGTGGAATGTGGAAATTTGGCAACACAGTCTGGCTGAGTTGATAGAGGAAGACATGTAACATTTTAACTGTTTAATATGGGCATCAATATGGTTATAAAATGAGTACAATGGAACCATTTTGCAGTGCAAAGCGATAATGTCTACATTATTTATTGAGTCCTAGCTATTATCTTATGTCGGATTCGTTGAAATTTTATACAATTATGTTACCATGATCCTTGTAGAACCAACGATATCGGAGTGTAGTAATTGATTCAATTAGAGACTCCTCTTCAGTTCCAAACAAGTGCACATCTTATATCTTCTATTAAACTACATGCATTTACCTTTTCCAATGTATTTGTTGAGAGAATAAATTCTTCGATTTTTTAGGTTTAAATTATATGAACGCTTAAATATATTTTATATTTATGTCTACACAATTTTATGCCATTATTCTTATGAAATTACTAATATATGGTGACATGCAGAGAACTAAAAACGAGTATTTCAATAATTTATTTGTTTATGGAATGAAGAGTTATAATCTTAAAAGAAGGGAAAAAAAGAAACAGTTTAATAATTAAAATCATCCCCACAACTAAAATGAAAGTTTGATTTTTTTAAATATTTTTTTAAAAAAATTAATAAATAAATTATATAGCTTCAAAAATTTTAATGGATTTGGATATTTGACTTTAGCCTTCAATGGGCCCAAATAATTATTTTCTTAGCCTTTTTTTTTTTTAGGCAATTATTTTCTTAACTTTATTTATTAAAATATTTTATAATAACCATTCAATGGGTTCAAAGTTGTTGGACCTAAACCCCCAAAATGATCCAATAATTTATTGTTAACAAAGGCATTGATCCTACCTCTTGTCATTGTCATAGTTAGACATTTGTGAAATCGAATAAGGAGATTAATAACTGAATGATAAGTTTTATTGTCATAGTATTTAAGAAATCGAATAGGCAGATCAATAATTGAATGATAAGTTTAGTTGTGTACATCAATAAAGATGCATTACATTGCTATTGTGCAAAGGTTTTCAAATATTAAACTGCATCTACGACAGTTACAGTCTTACTAGCGGCCTAACGGTACAAACAAGTATGGTTAGTTGCTATTATTATTATGAACGAATTATACAATATTCCTCTGAGATATGTCTAAAATCAAGTGGAAACATATTTACCCTTTTATTATACTAAACCCTCACGTCGTTAGTTAATTTTCGTCAACTTTAATAGTTGACCAAGGTTTTTGGCTAAATAATCATTTTACCCATAAATAAGATAAAAAAAAAGATGGTGAAGACCTAAAATAGAATGGGATCCATCCAACGGTGAAGTAACAATAAAAAAATCCCAAAAATTATCAAAAAATTTTTTAAATAAAATATTCTAAAAAAATAAAATGGAAACATTTGTAAGATGAATGGAGGATATTAACTGATTAAAAAAAAAAAAAAAAAACAACTAAAACCAAAAACACAAACCAAAAAATTAAAAAAAAAAAAACAACAAAAAGAAATTTAAAAACACAAACATTCAAAGATGGATCTCCACATTCATCTTTAAATTCCTTTGTCTGTCACCAACTACGGTGATGGAACCATAGGGTTCTATTGCCGACATCCATTATTGGTGATAGAGACTCATCTCCATTGTCATAAGCCAACATCATCTTCATCTTTTTTTTTTCCCCTAAATATATTCTCCTTCATTTGAGTTGATGAACCCAAACCTAAATGAAGAATTCTTCATTTGGGTCGACCTAGATAAGATTTGGGTTTCAAAAGGTTTTAAAACCCCAATCATATTTGGGTTTTGAAACCCTTTGAAACCGCATTTCAAAGATGAACAATCTGGGTTTATTTTATTATTATTATTATTTTGATTTGTGGTTTTTCATTCTTGAGAATATGTTAGGTTTGAAGATAGTTTTGTGGGTATTGTTTGTTTGATTTGGTTTTGAAGATGAAGATAGTTTTGAAACCAGATGAAGTTGTTTGATTTGTTTTTATTTTATTATTTTTTTTGTGTTGTTTGTTTGATTTGGTTTCAAAACGACTTTTATCTTCATTTGGTCGAAGGTGAGTTGTTTTTCCTTTTTTTTTTTTTTCAATTTTTCAATATTTATTTTTTACATTTTTTTAAATTTTAAAGAATTTTTTTAAAAAAAGTTGAAAGACAAAATTGTGCCTAAATCCGATGAGTTTGATTAACTTTGACAGAAATTGACTAACAATGTGGAGGTTTAGTATAATGAAAGGATAAATATGTTTTCGTATGATTTTAGATATATCTCAAGCAGGTGTTGTGCAATTCATTCTGTTGTTATCATTATTATTATTATTATTATGACACTCATTCCAAAGTTATATTAATTCAAATTTATGATGTAAAAAGTAAATAAATAACAAGAGTAGTAAGTGCAACTCATATTTTTAGAGATGTTAATGAGAACAAGTGAGGATAGAGATGCATTCCTCTATCCTTTCCCCATCCCTACCCTAATTCCCATTTTCAAGAAATGGGGATAGGGGCATTCAGGGGTGAGTTTCTCCATCCTTATCTCCATTCCCTCTATTTTCATTTTTTTTTCATTTTTCCCATCTTTATTTCACTTGTTTGATCTAAAATTAATTTTATTTATATTACAAAATCAACCTCAATCGCTTGATCTGATTTTTTAAAATATATATAATTAAAATTATTATTTACAAATAATTCCATAGAATATTAGCATATTAAATTCATAATATTTCAACATATAAAATCCACGACATTATCAAATATTTACAGTCTATTTACATAGTCATAATATATGACAAAAGTTCAATCAATATAAAATGATTACATATAAAAAAGTCATAAATGAGAAAAATGGAAGAAATTATTAAAATAAATTTAATTATTAAATATAGATATTTCTATATGTATACACTATAAATAGGGACATGGGGATAGGGATGACTTGTCGCGTTTGCATTTGGAGATAAATTTCCATCCCTTTTCCGTCCCAAACCCAAAATCTCTCACTAAATGGGAATGCGGATTTGGGGCCATTGATAACTCTACATATTTTGTTATTTTGTATATATAAACACACTATTGATTGATCCTATATTAGTCTAGACCATGTCATACTATTTTGGTTAGTGCACATCCTATTATATCTTATCGGAGCAGTGGTCATCATCCACCACTTCTTCGCCCTCACTGTTCTGTCAGAGTCTAGCAACTTGCTGTCTATGACAAACTTTTCTTTTTACCCAAATAGGTCGCCACTGTTTTGACAGGGTCTAGCAACTTGTTGCCCACGACAATTTTTGTTTTTTCCCAAATAGTCACTGTATTTGATTTGATACACTGAATGTGTTCATTCATCCATAAAAACATATCTTTGAAAGTGTTTTGGAAAACTGAAGCAAACGAGAATTTGGTGCGCTTCCAGATTTTTGTAGCTTCCTGATAAGAATTATATCTACTACAGTTGTTCAGGCTTGGTGCCCAATCAGGTCCACATGCAAAATATGTCTCGTATGCATTGACATTTTAATTCGTCTGTTCATTTTCCTTTTTATTTATTTCAATTTGTTGTTATTTAATTTTATTAATGGTAAGAATGAAAAAACATCAATAACAATAATAGGGTTAACTTAAAATCTTGACTTAGAAAATTAACTTCGACATTCATCCATCAATTTTTACTCAATTCAATGGTGAAAAAGAAAATAAATGAATGTAAAATCTATAATAATTATTAGATTAAATAAAAATGGATGAATGTATATTGAAGCCACTTTTTTAAGTTAAAATTTTAAGTTAATATAGTTTAACTCATAATAATAGTAAAGAAAGTTTAATAATTAGATGCATTGCATGTTTATTTGTGACTTAAGTGATTATTACACTTTCATTTTAAATTTACAAGAGGAGTGTGAGTCTCACCATGCTTATTTATTAATATTTATTAGAAGTCTTTTTCCTTATATTATAAGAGTATATATTTGTTGATATTATAAGAATATATTTTGGGTCACTTATTTAGTATTCAATCGCAGGAGGTCTCGATAATCCTCTAAATATCATATTATCTCATAATTATGTAAATAATAATAATAATAATAACAATATTACAATCGTAGTTAACTATTTATTTTGAAATTTGATTAGTTTGTTTTTATAAGCAAAATTTGATGTTAAAGAAAAACAGAAGATGAAAAACTTATAATGAACCATAACTTTATCAAAAGATTATTAAAATCTTAGTATTGAATTATCAAAGATAATGCTACACTATCCAAAATATATCTAAATTATTGTCCAATTATTTTTTTAAATTTATATATAATTACCACGTCATCAATACATTATCTTAAAATTAATGTGGTATTTATAAATCAGCTTATCATATTATTTAGATAAATTTTTTAATAAATTTTTGAAAAAATATATCATTATTCAATTATCAATTAGTTATATAATAATATAAAAAAAATCGTTTACTATATCGGCTCTCACTTTTTTTACTTCTAAAATTGTTTATTTGAAAGGCAAAATGTTTATACCGTGGCATTTAGCTATAATGCAGGCAGCTTTACATTTTTTTTTTTTTTTTTCACTCAAATTAGAGGCAGATTCAATCTTACTAAAAAGATGGGAAGATAATTACAACTTCCCCATTGATCTTAAAGATAGGGATATAGAGATAGTCAAGTATAAGCATTAAAGTACTATATTGCCCCTCATTGGGCCTTTTCCACATTAACATGTGATGTGACATTGACGTACTACTAGTTTTTATGCATAGCTAGTATGATCTTTGGTCACGATAGGCTAGAGCCCTATGGCTATTTAAAGGCTTTCTTCAGTGTGGGATTGCCTCAGCGATATCAATTCCGCTTGTCGTGCTTGCCTCCGAATCTGTCAAGTTCGATACTCAACGGCTGCCAAAATGCAGCGGCAATTTTTATCCTATGTTATGGGTTGACTTTCTTCCCTATTTTAGTGCATCCTCCTCCCACTTTCAAGAGAATTAGTTTCTAACCATTCTTTTATATGTCATGATTAAGACACTCTGACAATAATATATATTATAATTTTATCATTAATACATCCTAACTTTATAAATTATGACAAACCAATCAAGTCTATCCATTACATTTGAATTAAATAAAAAAAAAATTATTTTAGAAGAGAGAATATAATAAATGAATTTGATTAGTTCATCTTATCTTTTTTAAGGTTATAAGACTCTGATAGTAGAAAAATATATATAATACTTTTATAATCAGATATACCTGATTTTAAAAAGTAATAATCAATCAATCAAATTCATCCATTATATTTAAATTAAATAGAAAAAAAAATTTGTTTTAAGAGAAATAATGTAATTAATAAATTTAATCGTTGGTCTCTTATTTTTTAAAATCATATATATCTGATTATAAAAGTTATATATATATAAGACTTTTATAATCAGGACATCCTAACTTTAAAAAGTAAAGACCAATCAATCAAATTCATCTATTGCATTCTCTTTCATAAAACAAATTATCTCATATATTTAATTCAAATAAATGAGTGAATTTGATTGGTTGGTCTTTAAATTTTTAAGTAAGGATGTCCTGATTATAAAAGTCTTCATATATATACTGATTTTATCATCAATACTTTATTACTTTAAAAGTTAAGATGAATCAATTAAATTCATCAATTGCATTTGAATTAAATAGGAGAAATAATTTATTTTATAAGAGAAAATATATTGAATAAATTTGATTAGTTCATCCTAACTTTAAAGCTAATGGATTAATTTAATTGGTTGATCCTAATTATATATATTTATAATCAATAAGTGTAATATCAAAAAATAATAATAAAAAGAATAATAAAGGCCATTTTAGTTTTACAAACTGTTCAAGTGTAGATAATTAGATATATTAATCGAAGCAATGAGGATGTGATGGTTCCCGCATCTCGATCCCATTCCTTTTCCGTCATCCTCCTTCCATTCTTACCTGAATCTATATATATATATATATATATATATATATATATATATATCACAAAATTAACTTCAATCTTGATCTAATTTTTAAAAATATATATATAATTCAAAATATAATTCATAAAGTAATTTTATTGAATCTTAGTATATAAAATTCAAAACATTTCAACATACAAAATCTTTGATATTGTAAAATAATTACAATCCGTTCACATAAATCATAACGCTTGATAAAAGTTCAAACAATTTAAAATAATTACATTTAAAAAAGTCATAAATGAGAAAAATAGAAGAAATTATTAAAAAAAATTTAGTTATTAAATATTAATATTTTTATATACATACAATAAATAGGGACATGGGGATAGGGATGACTTCTTATGTTTGGATTTGGGGATGAATTTTCATTTCCTTCCAGTCCCTAATCCCCAAAATCTCTCAATAATGGGAATGCGGATTTGGGGCCATTGATAACTCTACATATATATATTTAAGAACATATTTTGTTATTTTGTATGTATAAACTATATCATACTATTTTGGTTAGTGCACATTCTGATATATCATATGGAAGCAGTGGTCATCGTCTTCCACTTCTTGGCCCTCGTTGTTTTGTCAGTGCCTAGCAACTTGTTGTCTTATGACAAGTTGTTCTTTTTCCCGAATAGGTCACCACTGTTTTGTCAGAGTCTAGCAATTTGCTGTCTATGACAATTTTTTTTTTTCCCAATTAGTCAGTGTATTTGATTTGATACACCGAATATGTTCATTCATAAAAAAATAAAAAAAAAACAAATCTTTGATTTTTTTTTTTTTTTGGAATAATCTTTGAAAGTGTTTTGGAAAACTAAAGCAAACAAGAATTTGATGTACTTCCAGATTTTTGTAGCTTCATGATGAGAATCACATCTACTACAGTTGTTGAGGCTTGGTGTCCAATCAGATCACACGCAAAATATGTCTAGTATGCATTGACATCTAAATTTGTCTATTCTTTTCTTTTCTTTTCTTTTTCTTTTTAATTTATTTCAATTTGTTGTTATTTAATTTTATTAATGGTAAAAACAAAAACAAATGATAATAATAATAGGTTTAGGCTATAATATTAACTTAAAATTTTGACTCAGAAAATTAACTTCAACATTTATCTATTAATTTGTACTCAATCTAATGGTGGGAAAAAAATGAATTTAAAATGGATAACAACAATTAGATTAAGTAAAAACGAATGGATGAATAAGTCACTTGTTAAATTAAGATTTTGAGTTAATATAATCAAACCCATAATAATAATAAAGAAGATTTAGTAATTAGATCCCGTTGCATGTTCATTTATGACTTATGTAATTATTAAGCCCTAAATTTTACAAAATTTCAATTTTTTTTCTATAATTAGTTTATAAAGTCAATATATAGTTAACTATGCTAGTTACTTTAATTGTTTTAATTTAATTTAAAAAATATTTTTAATATATGAATGACTTCAAAGCTGATAAAATAGGTTTTTTATATATGCACACACACACACACACAAAGGGGGCACATTTTAGTTTTTTACACAGAATCCCTAAAATATCAGGATCGGCATTGTAATTAATAATAGAGCAAAATGCATAAAACTCCCCTAAGGTAAGACCTTAATAAGTCATAATCAAAATTTGCTTTTATAACAAAATACCCCTACACCGTAAGTGCATGTTAGTGAGCGTTAGTTTGACGAAGGGTATTTTCGTCATTTTATTTGACTTGACTGACAAAAATAATTAAAAATTATAAAATATAAAAAATAATATTTATTAAAAATCTTTAATCTCTGCTGTCCATCTCTATGATGGACGACAAAGATTAAATTCAAAATAATTTAAAAAAGATTATTAAAATGAAAAAACTTCATCTTCATATCTCTCTCTGGTTCGTTCCATCTTCATTCTTCATTCTTCATCTCTATTTCCATAGTAAAAAACATATGGAAATCTGGTTCAAGTCGCAAACCAACTTGTCGAGGATCGCCGTTGACAACTTCACCTCTTTCTTCTCCCGCTCTACAACCCATCGGAGTATCGTCTAGCCATGAGACTAGGTTTCCAAGCAATGGAGTCCCAGACCACTATGGAAACCCGTCTAGGTTTCCATGGAAACCCAAACGAGTTTTCGATGATGAAGACCCAGACCACTTAGGTCTGGTCTCGGTTTCACGGGTTTCCATTGGAAACCTATAAATCTCTGAGTTTTCAGTGAAAACGTATAAATTTTTGGGTTTCCAACGCACCCAACAACATGGAAACCCAAATTTCATAAATTTATTTTTTGTTTCAGTTTTGATCAAAATGTGTTGATGTTATTAATGATGTCGATTATTATCTTTTTTCAAATGTGCTGGTTTTGATTTGGGATGTGTTCATGCACTGGTTTGATGCGGATTCTTCACTTGGATTTCTTTGTTTGAAGATGGATTTTGATGAATCTATTGATGATATTTTCGATTTTTTGGTTCTTGATATTCTTCATTTTTCTAGGATCTTGATTTTACTGTGTTAAATATGATGTTGAAGATGGTTCTTGATTTTTCTGTTTTCGATTTTCTGGGATCTTGATGTTACTATGTTGAATGTGATGTTGAAGATGGTTCTTGATTTGTTTGTTTTTGATTTTCTGGATTGGATCTTTAATTTTCCATGTTTAATTTTGGTTTGTTAAATTTGGTTAGGTGATTGAAAGGGGTTGAAGGGGGAAAGTAATTTTTAGCGTTAAAACGGCTGGATTGGATCTCCACATTTAAATTTTTTTTTTCATATTTTTCATACTTTATTTTATCTCTACTGTCCATCTTTTCAAATGGATGGTAGAGATTTATTCTTTTTCAGTTTTTTTATTAAATTAATTTCTATTGTTTTAAATTTTAAAAGAAAATTAATTTTAAAAGTAAGAATATTTTAGTCTTTGTTCATCAAGTCACAATCAATGGTTACATTTAACAGTCTTTGACCGTCAACATGGGGGTATTTTGTTATAAAAGTGAAACTTTGACTATAACTGATTAAGGTCTTACCTTAAGGAGGTTTTGTGCGTTTTGCTCTTAATAATAATAAGAAGAAGAAGATTGCAATTGTAATAAACTATTTATTTTGAAATTTGATTAGTTTGTCTTTATAGCAAAATTTGATATGTTAAAGTAAAACTAAAGATGAAAAACTTATAACGAATAGTAATTTTATCAATTGTTATGGGTAAATTCTGGTATGCAAAAATGGGCTGGTAAAAGCCCAAAGAACCAATCAAATAGGCTGGCCCAGCTCTCAGCTCATCAGCCTCCAGGTCGCAGGTCGCTCAGCTCGCAGCTCCTCAGCATCCAACTCTCAACTAGCTTAGCATCCAGCTCTCAGCTAGCTCAGCTCGTAACTCCTCAGCTAGCTCAGCTCGCAGCTCCTCAGCATCCAACTCTCAGTTAGCTCAGCTTGCAGCTCCTCAGCATCCAGCTCTCAGCTAGCTCAGCTCGTAGCTCTCAGCATCCAGCTCGCAGCTAGTTCAGCTCCAGCTCAGCTAGCAGGATGAAGCTCTCAGCTCTCAGGTCTCGTACCAGCGAGCTCCATGTTATTCCAGATCCCGATGAGCAATTAATGCAGTATGACTATGACAGAGTTGTTAGTCAATGCAATAAATGCTATGTCAGAGTAGTTGATTTCTTTACGTGTACTACACTCTTTTGTATCTCCCCCACCTCTATAAATAGGGAGATTTTCCATTGTAAAAGGAGGGCTAAATCTTAGTAGTACAGTCACTCAAAAAAAAAAAATATATATATATATATTGAGAGTGACCCGTGGATGTAGGCACCATTGCCGAACCACATAAAAAATCTCAGTGTTCATTCTCTTGTTCTTCCTCTCTCCTTCTTTGGTGTGCTTTGTGATTGCAGGTATTGAGCTTGGGATCTTCCATCGACCGTTTCCGAACGTTGACATCAATGTTGTAAATCAATTGTATATGGATGCCACCCTTTCGTATTCCATAACCTTTATTTAGACCATTATTAATAGTCAACAATTCTCCTTTTAATAAGGTGTATTATCTCTTATTTATACCATCTTAATGTTATTTGTAACTTGCATCTTTTCACATTATTTCTACTTATGGTTCTTAGCTTATAAATAGAGAATGTAAGAGTGTGTATGATATATAATTCAACAAGTGAATGAAAAAAATATAAAGTTACTCTCTTTTAAATTTTTCTTGTGTTTTCCCTTTTATTCTTTTTAATCTTCTGTAATATTTTAATATTGTATTTGTTTTATAACATATTATTAGCACGAGTTTTAACTGTTTGTTTCCCATCAAGTTAGAATTTAAGTCGAAATAGATTTTAAATATTTGTCTAATATATATTTACTTATTTCTCTTTCACGTTATTGG
This sequence comes from Litchi chinensis, assembly GCA_019925255.1. NCBI lineage: Eukaryota > Viridiplantae > Streptophyta > Magnoliopsida > Sapindales > Sapindaceae > Litchi > Litchi chinensis. The sequence goes on from CM034467.1 coordinate 1,909,809, forward strand.
TATGTGGTACCTTAAAATAATTTATTTAGCACCCCTTCTCTTTGCAACATTTTATGTTTATGAATTGTACATGTTCATTCTATTTGGTCAACTAGGGTCAAATTGATGCCTTGTGTATTTAAGCATGCATATATAATTTTCTTGTTTGATGCAAAGCTATTATATATACATTTATTAGAATAATTATTAATGGTATGTTGTATATATGAATGTTTTTTCTTTAAGCATCTATATATTATATATGTTCTAACACCAATGTACTATCTATTCTTGATTAAATTTGACCCATTAAAAAAGAAAGAAAGAAAGAATATTAAAGTAGATAACATTGTAAAAGAAGATTGCTTATCGAAAAGAATATTTCATTTGCACATCTACAACTGATTAGTGCGTTCATCTTTCACACTCGTTCTAAGGGCTTGAGTGTCACTTTGTATATTTACCAACACATGTAAAATGTTTTCTCCCCTTATACATATTTGTTAATATAATAGAAGTAAATTGTTGAACTGTATATATAGTCTTTAATCTTAAAAAGGCTCAACAAAATTCTGATCATTAATGTTATATTACCTTATAATTATACATGTAAAAAAGAATAATATTACATTTTCAAAAAATTTATCCAAATTTTTTATCTAAATGATATAGTAAGATGATTTATATCGACTATATTAATTATAAGATAATTTATTAATGATGTGGTTTTTTTTTTTTTTAAACAATGGAAGACAGGAAATTAAATTTAGAGAAAACTTATACCATCTTATATTTTAAGATAAGAATAAGATTTAAACCCTTAATTTTTTAGAATTAAAAGAAGTACTCAACAACTCTTACTAAAGGATGATGTGCATATTGTAATATTACTCATAAAAAAAATCTCATTACGATATAAAAGTTTAATGCAAGCTAAAAAAAATAAGTTTGTTATATAATTTAGATAATAAATTTAAATCAAATTTTAAATAGTATAATATTACTCGTAAAAATAATCTCATTAGGATATTTTTCCCAATAAAGAAAAGATCTCACAGTATTTTTCCCAATAACAAAAAATGTCATTACGATATCTAGCCCGACCCAGATACAAGACAAATAAATTTCATTCTTCAAATAAGACACCAGAATTCTCTGCCACACATAGAATAACGTGCGAAGAATCTTGGTTTCAACTAATAAACATATTTTATTTATCTTTAATATACAGCCCTTGCTGAACGAATATGATATCTATATTGACTTTTGTTTCGACTTGCGAAATTTTGGAGATTTATTTGTCACGCTCCTCCCATTACATTTATCTTGTAAAACGTTTCAATTTTTAGTTAATTAATCTTTTTTTTTTGGTATATATTATTGGGATTGATTCAGAAAATAATCGGAATCAAACGGAGATCAAACACTAATAGTACGGTTCTGAGAACGGTGCCCGCACGGGAAGAAACGACCCATAGGTGGGGGAACTATCTACACGTAGAAGGAGAGAGAAACAATTTTGCTGTCTATGAGTGTCGAACCAACAACTTCAAACAGAAATGGATGTGCAGCGTAAGCGCTACTGTGCTGCTACAACTTTGACTTAGTTGATTGACCTTTAATGCCACAGAATAGTTAAAAATTCATATATTGAGTACGACTTTGAAGCTTTCAAAAAACAATAACAAGATCTTTGAATTCTCAATTTATATAAACTTATCTAGATTTGAAGGATGCAATATCAAACTACAAGTGACAAAGCTTATATATATATACTTTAATATAATGAGCATTAAAGTCCTAAATTTTACATATTTTGTGATGTTTTTTGTATGAATAGTACTTTTTGGAAAAATTTAAAAAATTTTCCATTTCTTGAACTATTTTTTTTTTATTTTAAATATATTGTCTTAAAAATAAAAAAAAAATATAGTTCATGAACCCAAAAAATTATAATTTTTTTTTTTTTTGCAATCTTAATTCATTCTTTTTTATCATTTAAACCCATATCAAAATTCAATAAATCCAAAAATTTCAACAAAAGTACTTAAAGTATATATTGTAAAAAATCCTCATTTTAAATCTCTGTCTTTCTCTATATATATAGTTCTTTTCTATTCGATACGCATTAATATAATAAATTCAATATCTCAATTATTAGTAGTTAGATTTCCTTTCTTTCACTTGCTTTAACTTAGTTAACAATTACTATACTTGATCAATTGTCTAGGTACAATACACGCACTAAAGTAAAAGAATATTATTATTATTATTATTATTAACAATAATATAATCTTGGAGTTCTCAATTATATAAAGTATCAATATTTGAAGGATGCAATATTAAACTACAAGTAACAAAGCTTACCTCTCATCGCTTCTAAAGTATACTCATCAAATAAAACACTTCACACATGTGCTTATAATACTCAGCATTAATAATCCCTACAATATAATAATTTTTTCCGGTCTAGATTTGGGCTAATGGGATTAAATAATAATTTCGATAAACTGATAAGATAATACTTTTCAGAAAACCCTTGTATAAATGCGTGGTCTCATTCATATCATAAATTAAAATTTTGCTAAAATTACAAATATAACTGACATCATATTTTCTTGAAATCTGAATATATAGTTGCTTGTTTTTTCTTGAAATTTAAATATAGTTGAATCTCATCTCTAATTTTTCTTAATGCACCTGAAAGTTCTGGAGCTGAATTCTCAATTTGTAACAAAAAATTATAAAGTGTTGCTTATGCTTTGAGTGCATTCCGCATAACATGCTCCAGAGGCGATGTATCATCCTTAGCTTAATTCGTCATCAATAGGATTCTCAGTGATATTATCGACAGTTTCTTCTAAAATTAAAACCTCTTAACTTGCACCGTATTCACCAAGATAATCAAAGTTGTAAATTATATCAATTAGGGAATACAATTACAACGAAATTTGATTAAATAAATAGATAAATACAATGGAATTAGATTTTTATTAACTTGATGCATTTTAATTGAAATGAGATGTAAAAGATGGGATATATATTTAGCATCATTGAAAAGGAAAAAAAAAACTTAATATTAAGAATGAGTATTGCTAAAATACCAAAATTTTATTTAAATATATTACTCAAATGATGTAGTAAATTGATTTATTATTATCATATTATCCATACATCATTTCATAATGAGCAGTGTTAGGCTTCTCAAAAAATTTGTTCAAATTTATATTTAAATGATTTGACATGTGATTGTCAATATCCAATTAATAATCACATGATTTTATAATTTATAAGACGTTGACAACTCATATACCGTATTATTTAAGCATGAATTTGAGTAAAATTTTTAAAAAACCTAATATTACTCTTTCATAATTAATGTGATCTATATATAAATCACCTTACCACATCATTTAAATAAAATATTTGGACAAAATTTTAGGAAGTATATATAAGTTGACTCATTGCCTTGTTTTAATTTGAGTAATGCTAAATTTCCTAAATTTTGTACCCTACAATGGGAATCCTAATATTATACTATTAATTTCCATCACATTATTAATATATCATTTCATTAATTGGTCTGCTTACAAATAACTTTGCCACATCATTTAAATAAATTATTTAGATAAGATTTTAGTAAGTGTATGTAAGTTGACTCATTGCCTTGTTTTAATGACATATGCTTATATAAGGTATACATAGTGTCATTGTATACCCCCATCAAATAAAATCTTCCATACATGCATCTTTTCATTAATTTATTATGTATTTATCTGTATTCTGCCATTTTTTCAAATATGTATACATGATGTATACATTTATTACTTTTGTTCTTTCCCACAAACGTGCCCTATAATTAGAAAAAAATAAACAGCACATAATTAGATTAAAAAAAAAAAACAAAAATAAGAATGTCAGATATGAAATATTAATTGGTTGGCAGATTCAATATAACTAAGCATAAATGCATAATCCAAGTCATACACAAATGTCCAAAACACCCCAAAAGGAATATTCACAAATCAATGGTTTGGCACCCAATTCAGCATCCTTTGATTTCATCTCTTCATCCTCTATATAACCACAAACATCAAATATATATATATATATTCTCTGAATAATAAAACACACATCATCAGTCACTCAAGTCTCATCTTCAATTTTTATCATGGCCTTCTCTGCGACGATCCCTTTTCATGCCAACTCAAACCACCTCAAGAATCCTCTCAATAATGATCTAAAATATCCCACAAAAGTCCCTTGTATGAAGTTTGTCCCGTTCAAAGTCCAGGCCAGCTATGCATCCAAGTCTGCTGATACTGTGCAAGTACCGTCAATCCAAATTGATCAAAATTCCTTCATTGAGCCATTGAAGTTGTCATCACCAACGTTCGAATTCAAAGAGTACATGTTGATGAAGGCAAAACATGTCGACAAGGCTCTAGAAGAGGCAGTGCCCTTGAGGGATCCAATCAAAATACATGAGGCTATGAGGTACTCTCTTCTAGCTGGAGGCAAGCGGGTTCGTCCTATTTTATGTATTGCTTCTTGTGAATTGGTAGGAGGAGAGGAGTCTTTAGCTTTGCCAATGGCTTGTGCTCTTGAGATGATTCATACCATGACACTAATCCATGATGACCTACCATGTATGGATAATGATGATCTTAGACGTGGCCAGCCTACGAATCACAAAGCTTTTGGTGAAGACACTGCAATTCTAGCTGGGGATGCTCTCCTCTCCCTAGCCTTTGAACATGTTGCAGCCAAGACCATGAACGTTTCAGCTGACCGCGTGGTTCGAGTCATTGCTGAATTGGGTTCAGCTGTGGGGTCACAAGGGCTGGTGGCAGGGCAGATTGTGGACTTGGCTAGTGAGGGAAAAGATGTGAACTTGAGTGAGTTGGAGTACATTCATGTGCACAAGACTGCAAAGCTTTTGGAGGCAGCGGTTGTTTGTGGGGCAATAATGGGAGGTGGAGATGGGATTGAGATTGAGAAAGTTAGAAAATATGCAAGGTGTGTAGGGCTGTTGTTTCAAGTGGTGGATGATGTTTTGGATTTGACCAAGTCTTCAAAAGAGTTGGGCAAAACTGCTGGGAAGGACTTGGTGACTGATAAGGCTACATATCCAAAGCTGATGGGCATTGAAAAGGCCAAGAAGTTTGCTGGAGAATTGGTGGGTCAAGCCATTCAAGAGCTTGCCTATTTTGAGGCTGAAAGGGCTGCACCTTTGCACCATCTAGCAATCTACATTGCAAGTAGACAGAATTGATTGTAAAAATGTTGCGATATTCAGTGGTTGGTTATCTTCTGTTGTGTTGCTTGCAGTGCCTAATATATGTAATACATGTGATAATTGAATATATATTTATATTCAATTCAACAACAATTATGTGTTTTTCGTATGTAAAGTACAAATATATAGTTGCGCACTTTATCTACCTTAATGGTTACGATTCACGTTAGATAGAGTTACAAGAAAATAGATAAAATTATAAAAACCAAAATAACTCATCTTGGTTCCCTTTCAGTATTTATAAAAGTATTTACATTGATAATTACAAGAAATTAACAAAGATAATACATTAGTTACATTAAACATAAATCATTTAATTTCCTATCACAACTAAACTGATATAATCTCTTGAACTGATCACTTCACAACTATTGATGATAAAGGTAAGACTTCAACTAGAATTTGACGTCTTTATTTTGCTTTAACATTCCCCTTCATACGTAGCGGTGATGTTTTCACACCAAGTTTGTTTTTTGGATAGTCAAATCTAGAGAAATTCAAGATTTTGGTGAGACTATCAACTATCTAAGCACAAGATGGAACATATCGAACATCCAACTCGTTCCGTACAACCATGTCTCTAATAAAATGAACGTCCACCTCAATATGCTTAGTCGGTGCATGAAACACAGGATTGGTTGCTAAAGGTCCTGCACCTATATTATTACACCAGGCAACTGGACAATGAAGCAAATTGATATTGAGTTCAGATAGCAGTGACTTAAACCAGACAATTTCAGTTCTAAGTTTGACAAGGCTCAATATTCTAACTTTGTACTTGACCTTGCCTCCACATGCTATTTTTTAGATGATTAGGAGATGATTAGGACACCAAGTTATCAATTATCACCAAGAAAAACACAATATCCACCCATTGATCTTCTCTCCCATAATGTCATAAGCCCAATCAATATCACAAAACCTATCTAAGTGATCAATTCTTGCACTCAGTTTGAAATGTAGAACTTGATTATAAAATACTTTTAAATACCTCATTACACGCTTTACAGCTTGCCAATTTGACATAATTGGAGATTGCAAAGATTGACTTAATTTGTTTACAATAAAGGTGATATTTGGCCAACTAAAGTACTGAAAGGCACCAACCCCACTGTGATACACACTAGGATCATGCATGTATTCCCTTAGGAGGTTGACTGTGATACCGATGCTGGGGCAGTGCAAAGCTTAAAATGATTAAGACCAAACCAATGAAGAAGATCAAGAATGTATCTGGTTCGAGTTAGGTACATACCTATATCACCACAAAACACTTCAATCCCAAGAAAATAGGTGAGATCACCTAAGTCTTTTAGTGTAAAATTGGCACGAAGATCCTATGTTAGTTTTCAAATCAAAGTAGGATTATTTCTTGTTATTAATATAATCTACGTAGACAAGCAATAGTAATAGAGTAGATCCCTTTCAGAAAAAGAAAAGTGAAGGATTAGAGACTGCATTTGAAAATCCCCACTATACCAATGTCTTATGAAGTTGATCAAACCATGTCCGGAGAGTCTATTGAAGACCACACAAAGCTTTATGTAATTTACACACGAGTGGGGTAAGTCGAATCAACATAGCCTTTTGGTTAAGCCATATAAACTGCTTCATAGAGAAGACCCTTTAAAAATGCATTGCTAATGTCAATTTGTTGAATTGGCCACTCAAAACTTACTATAAGAGCTAATATAAGCCAAATAGTGGAAGCCTAGACTATCGGGGCTAAACGTTTCTTTGTAATCAACATTCGAAGTTTGATAAAAGCCCTTAGCCACTAGTTGAGCTTTATTGATGGGCTCCGTTCCTATGCCTCTATTTCCATATTCTCGGTAGCCCGTCGCCAACCTCACGATAGCCTCTCAGAGGATATCTAATCCAACTGAAAGATTCTTATGAAGTTAAACTATTTTTACTTTATTAAAACTTTTATGAATTATCTTTTTGAAAACGGAAATGCATAAGAAAATTTTTTCTTTTTATCATACAATTATAAAATAGATTTAATAAAAATTTGAGTAGTATAACGGCTGTTTTACTAAATATGCCACCCTGCAAAAATTTATGAAAAAATTTATACACTTCTAAATTCAAGTAAATCTCAACTTTTGGACCTCAGACCTTTTTTATTCCAAAACCACAAGCAACCCCAAATATGCATTCAAATTCAAAGACAATTTGAAAATCAATCACATGTCATGTATATATACATATTTATACATTTTCCAAGATATATATATACAAAGGAATATATGTAATTTACAAACATTCAATTTTTTCAAAACATTTATAGTAATTTTACATAATCACAGCAGCACTAAGACTCAATCTCTTTACTCCTGGCTCAGAGTCTCTGCTATGGATGCACCAGGCCCTGAACCTGTCCTTGGGGGAATTTTATTTATAAAATAGAAAATATAGAAGTGAGCTAAACGAGCTCAGTAAGTATCCTAAAAGTTTCTATCTTATTTTCATTTTATAAAATAACTCCCTGAAAATCTTTAAAATATTTTATTCTAACTTTCAAAAGCTATGAAATTAAAATCATTTTTTTTTTTTAATTATAACTGAACTTTAAATACATAATAAACTTTCGTTATAAACATGATACATTCAAATATTGTAGCTATAAAATCTGTTTCTCTAAATCGATTTCTTTGAAAATCATTTCTGAATTTAATTACACAATAAACTTTCATTTAAATATAAATCATACTTTATACAACTAATGTATAAAAATAACGTACTGTATAATTTCAATTTCTCTACTGTAAAACATAAACAATGGCAGCAGTAAACTTTAGGAAAATCTCTGTATAAAAATAGGCCAACCATTGTTAGTCCATACTATATAGTACCCTTGATACGAGCAGAATCTATCCTCGCTCAGGCCTCCACAGTATATCTTCAGTTCGACCTCCTATCCGGTAGGGTGTTAGCTATTATATACCTCGAATTCGTGCATGGACAATATACCAATGAGACGTATTGACTCGACTCACTGACTCAGTCCCACTCACTGTTAGTGACAAACTCCCCTGACACTGCCATGCACGAATTCAGATACTCTGACTACAAATGTCTGGGCGGGACAACCACCATCCCCATGGGCGAGACGATACTACCATCTCCATGGGCGGGACGACCACTATCCCCAGACTATCTGAGCGGGATAACCTTTTTATATAATAAACCCAATCCATCCCCACTCTTGGGCCGCAACCTCGACCCTTATGGATTCCGATACAACCGGCCCGACTATCCCCTCTCTTGGGCTTTCATGGGCCCGCCCTCAAGGATTCAGGTAGCAGGTATTGTCCCAATATAACTATATCATGTTTGGAATATCTATCAGTGTACCATAGATTTATAAAATATTTTTATTTCAATTTCTTTTCTTTATATCATGATTCAAATTTCTTTAAAATCTTAATAAATCATTCAGGAGGTTCAATTATTTTATTTACTTTGAAATCATTTCTAAACATTTCAACATACAATCCTTAAACATAAGCCATAAAAATCAAATGGATAGAAATAAAATAAAATCATTTCTAACTCTATTGCTTTACATCATAAAAATCACATTTCAAATAAACTTACATATAAACTTTATAAAATTCATGTGGGAAGTTTCAAAATAACTTTAATCACTTTAATATCCTTTCTAAGCAACTCAGTGCATGGTTAAACATAAATTCAACTCTAAACATTTCCATGAATAATCTTTAAGCATAAAACATAAAATCATGATGAATAGAAATATAATTATTTCAAAGCATTTTGAAAAGGACGCTCACCTATTTTTAGCTCACAATAATGCCCCATTTAGGATTCTCTTCGTTTCCCTGTTACCTACATGTTTTCACACGCTACATTTAGGCAACTTTACCACTAAATTCATTTATAAACAAACATTTTCATAAAACATCAAACTTTCAAAATTAAGGAAAGTCTAGCTGTAAAATGACCATTTAATATTCTAACAACTTTCCTTTCAATTTTACATTAATCCTATCCTCCATATAACTCTTAAACTCATCAAGTTCACTCAAAAATAATTATATAGCATTGTAATACACTAAGAACCAATTTATGACAACTTGTATACCATATTATCACCTCTCATTTTAACATCATATTTCAATACTTTAACACATTCAAAACTTTACTATTGGAACTATATTTTCTCATCTATTCATTAAGTTAATGTCTTGAAACCATTTCCTTTTCTTTTTGACCAAATCAACTCTATGTTTTACACCATCAATCCAAACCAATTTTTCTCACCAAAATCACATTCATACACATATATTTATGATGTCAGTTTAAGTTAAATTCTTGAAAATATCACATTTGTATCCTAAGACTAGTTTAGTCGTGTACTTCACCCTTTGATATCCAATTCATTTCTTTTCAATTTCACACAAAAAATTAATTTTATAACAATCCATAACTAGCCCATAAATCATGCCAAAACACTTAAAACAAACATCCATCACATTCCATTTCTCTTGGCCGAATATACACATCAAACTACCATGATTTTAGTTTATCATTTTAACATTATACCTTGACAATTTTAACTCATTTCATGTGTAACTTTTCATTCAAATACATCAACACAACTTGAATCATGTATCATCTTCCTTGGCCATACAGTCCATCACATATACATAAAGTTCTACTCAAGTTTTTCACTTAAAATTCACTCAAAACAACACTAACAAATATGGTAATAATTCATAAACTCAAACCACCTCAATTTAGCTTCAAATCTAGAGTTTATCTTAGGTAAAATACTTACCAAGCTGTCTCGAACCTAGCTTTGCTTTCCCCATAAGATTGAATCTTTAAAACCTTAAATCTATGCACAAAAATTCCATTAGAAGTGCATACAGTAGGTGAACAATTTTACACCCAGATTTTCACATCAAAACATCATGAAAACTAAGAGTTTTTCACTTGAAAATCACTTACCTAAGTTATATAAGACCTTAGGCTTATTTTCCACTTTTTATTAGCTTGGAACCACTTGAAAATGGATTGTTTTCTGCTCTGTTTCAGCTTGGCCGTGAATCCCCTGTAGTTTCCTCTCTCTCTCTCTCTCTCTCTCTCTCTTTTTTCTTCTGCCGATAGCCCACTTCTTCTCTCAAATTTTCAATAGTCTCTTCACTTATATAAACTTTAATGGCCTTAACAAATTGCCTCTCAAGTTTGTTACAAAATTATAAGTCATGCCATCCATTTTAATTAATTATTTTGCCCTAAAACTTTCTACATTTTATACTTAAACTCTATCAATTCTAAAAATGTCCTTATGTAACCTCTAATTATTTCATTTAATCATGCCATTTTAATGGAATTTCTTTTATCATTAATTCCATCATATACTTTAATAATTCATTACATCACTTTTCGGATTCGAATTTATTTCTGATCCATTCGAAAATTCTATTAGAATTCGATTATATTTTTGAAAAATTTAACGATTTTATTATTCCATCAATGAGAGCATTCTAGTACTTTATATTTACCATGTTAACTTCGAAGGGGTATATTACAAAACATTATCCTAATCAATCTCATTTTATTTCAACTGAATGCTAACTTTTAAATTTTCTTGTCTCCAAAATTAACACATGTCATTCTATACTTTAATAAATCTTCATATCTCTTCTCATTCTCAAACTTATCTCCGATTTATTCAAAAATTTTACTAAAATTCAATCACACCTCTGAGCTCTTTAAATTATTTTATTACTTTATAAATGAAAACATACTTTATACACTATATTTACAATACTAGAATCGGGAGGATATATTACATTTATGACAAATAATGGAGCCTTTCTGATTCAATTTAGTTTTGAACATTGGTTGCAAACATTAAAACTGGAGAAATATGGCACAAGAGACGAGTTTGATTTTTATATAGAGTTGTAAACTCGACATCTATGGCAACTTTCTATTTAAGAACTTACAATGCCTATTTTACTAACATGGGTTTATACAATACCAGATCATCTACAATTTAAACAACGTATGCAAACATTTTTGGTTTAAAAATTTCAGCTTTGGCCCTGATAGTCATGGATTGAGGGATGACATTACTGCAACCATTACCTTGATCACGGACACCACCAACTTGTGGCATTAAATGGACTCTTAACATATCCTTTTGCTTATTGTTGATTTAGTTGTTAATAGCTAGGTTTGTTGTGAAAGAATTTTGAGCATTTAACTACTCTCCTTTGCTTTCTTAAGTTATAAGTATATTCCACTTCTAACTAGCTTATAGTGGCTTTTTGATGTGTGATTAATGAAACAACATTGTTATAATCTATATCAAGATCTATCAAAACAATAGTGATTAGCTCAAAATCTGGAAGAGGATATCTTTCTATTGACATATGATCTACCCAGCTTTTCATTTTGGTGAGATATTCACCCATACTCATGGAACCTTTGATTGTGTGTTGCATTTGTTGTCTATAATTCAACATATTAGCATGCTTTGGTTTGTAAAGACTGTTTCAAGTTTCAACCAAACTTGATTTAAAATGCTTAAATTGATAACTTTCACTAGAATAGGTTTAGTCATCGTACTTAATAACCAACCTAGAAGAAGTTGATCATGTATTCCAATGTTCATAAGCAGAATTTGATATTGGTAGATTGTTGGTAGATGTTGTAGAGAGATATTGAGGAGGACTTGGATTGGTTCTAAGAAGATAGTTATCAAGTTTATCCACGACCAATTCGGAGAACAATGGATTTCCATAAGAGATGGTTACTGTGATCCAACTTGATCACAATAAAGTGATTAAGTTTTCCACCAAAAGAAGTGAATGAATCTCCATTAAAAAGAGGAAAAACACTATTGTTTCTAGCAATAATTTCAATGTTTGTAGCTATAGGAATATGAGTGGCAGTATTGATAATGTTATAAGTTTAAAAGAGTGTGTGATGGGAGAAATGTGTGATTCGGTTGGATTTTGTAAGTTGAGAATTGAAGGATCAATTGCAATGATAAAAAAAGAAAAAACTTTATTGTAGTCCCCAAGGTTTCAAAAAATATTAGGCTTTTAAAGCTCTTTTGGAAACATCGTTTTTATCTTTAACTTTTTCAAAACTCTTCAAAAAAATCCAAACCGTCAATTAACTAATACTCAACATTAAGATAATGCATTAAAAAACATTTTTGCCTGTGATGGTTGTTAATGACTCATAAATTATCGGATTATCCTCATAAAACAATGAATTTACAAGCTAAATTACTTAAAATTTTCCTAAATTTATGTTGTTAAATTACAATTTAAATTGCTTAAAATCACTATTGACCGTCAATTGATTGATGATTTGAACCTTTTTTGAAGAGTTTTAGAAAAGTTAGGGATGAAAATAGTTGTTTCCAAAAGAGTTTTAAAAACTTAATAGTTTTCGAAATCTAAGAGACTAAAATGAAGTTATTTTTGTTTAAAAAAAAAAAAAAAGACTTTAGTCCTTGAAAGCTCTAATACTAGGATAGAGTTTTAAGAAAATAGATAAAATTGTGAAAGCCAAAATAACTCATCCTACTGCCCTTTTAGTATTTATAAAAGTATTTAGTGTATGATAATTACAAGAAATAAACAATGACAATACAACACTTCATTAAACACAAATCTTTTAATCTCTTATCACAACTGAACTGACATAATTTCTTGAACTGATCACTTTATAATTACTGATCATAAGGATAAGATTTCTATTGATATTTGACATCTTTATTTTTCTTTAACAACGTTCCACCAAATACATTTTACAAGTTTTATAGGAGTGAATATGAAGGGACCCGACCTGGATTCCCCCTATTGAAACTCGAGCAGAACCCTCCCGGCATCGCAATGGAAGTCCTTGCAGTCTTCATATTGGTGACTGACTTAAAATGACTCCATGGAGTGAACATGTGATAAATTTCCATTCCCAATCATCTAAAAATCAAGGTGGAAAATTTCGACAGCACAACGACTATTTTCCGACTTTTTCAACCTTTTCAAAACACCTGTAAATCAATATATAACACTTCGAAAATCCTAAATTTATTTCTCCACTTTCAATAGGGACCTTAGGTCTTTTTCACAATCAAACTCAATCATAAAATGAAATAAAACAAAGTAACTCAATCAAAAACGACATCGAATTTCAAAATATCTTATCATACAAAAATCTCAATTATTTATATAAGATCAAAGGAAAATATTCACTTTATGCATGTTTATGAAACATCAAAATATGTACATTGATTTTACTGCTGCATCGTCAGAAATGTTCGCCTATCTTTGTATTGTAAATTTACTTGCTTTGGGCACTCGTACCTATACCTGGAAAGGTTTTTCATAATAAAAATAAGAAAAGAGTGAGTTAACGGAGGTTAATGAGAGTATACATTTATATATAAACATTCTTTCTAAAAATAGCCTCTCAAAAATCATTTTAAAAGAAATCTTTATTTCATAAACATTTTTGTTCTCAAAACCATACATTTGGTAAACCTGATAAACAATTTAAAAAACTCGTACTTTGAATAAAATCATAAAATTCTAATATATTTTATAAAATTTCAAAAAGCGGTTACAATGTTATTTTTCTAAATCTCATATATAATAAATTTGCTTTTCTTTCTAAAACATACTAATGGAAACTCGAAAAACTATAATCATATGGCGACTAGACTAACGTCGCACAATGTGAGGTCAGGTGGCGAAATTGCTAGCGGCGCTCACCATGACAAACTACAAAGATATATTAACTACCACGTAGTAGAAACTACCATTGCATACGTAGAGTAAGATAATACCCTATACGTGCGGAGGGTAATACTATTAACTCAACCCCTACACATGGATGTTAATAACATGTCCTCCCAACACTAGCCATACACGTATAGAGTATTCTGGTCAGGTCTGAATCTATAAATAGTCTATAAGGTTGGGTAAGCCATTAGCCTTTGAAAACTTCATGAATATATTTCAAACTTGAATTTTTATTCTATAAACATGAAAATACTAAAACATATTTTATCAATTCTCACTAAAATATAAGAGCTTAATTTTTCTACAATTTCATGTTTAAAATACTTTCTTTTAGACTAAATCGTAATAGCATTCCATAAATCAACATGCTTAATGGAAACTCATTTCAAAATAATAATGCTTTTAAAGTAATAAGCTAAGAATACATTTAACATTCGTAAAATAAATTTACACCCACAGTTTCCTAGCTCACGGAATATTCACAATTTCTTAGTTCATGAGAATTTGTGGCTTTGAATTCCTTCGCCTCCTCGTTACCTATATATTTTAATATTCTATTATCACATATCAATCCATACAACGCTTTACTATTCATGAATTTTGAAACACAACATTTTAAGTCTAAATTCTATATCAATGCATGGAATACATTTTTAGATTATTTTAGCCTATATTGGCCGAACCTATACTATAAATTTCATTCAACTTCTTACTCATCGGAATCACATTTAAACATATGGTCAGGGGTGTAATTGCAAGCTCAGTTCATAAAGCATCACATTTGTAATTACACAAAGTTTTGTCGCAAAGTAGTAATCAAAACAGCCCCTAACATCATTCAAAACATCCAAAACAATTTTTCCATCACACTAAACATAATATAGCTTAACATAGCATTCCAACACTCAATATTTTTGTTTCTCATTTCAATACCAAAATTCAATATTTTAACATGTCTAAATACATGAAAATCATTCAAATAAACCAAACTCAAAATAACCTTACAACCTTTGCTTTGGTCGAACCCTTTACAAGCACAAAATACCCATTTTCTTCATAACGAAATCCAACATTTCAACATATTTCTAGTATGAAAATCACTCAAAACAATTCAAACTCAAATTTAGTCTATGATATCCCATCTTGGCCGAATGCATACCAACACATTCCAACTTTCCATCAAGATTGTACACATCAATATCATACCAAAACTCATGATAACACACTCAAACTACATTTAAACCATTCACACATACAGTTGGGTATGACATATCATGCATCCAACATAAATTTTTCTTTAAGTTTCATACCAAAGCTACATGCAAGTCCATTCTCATCCTCTTAAAGTCACAATACCTCAAACCCAAACATAATTTCACCACAAAATCATCCAAGACCATAAATCCAAAGATTACACAAATTAACTTATGGAAAACTCAAATTTTATCTTTCAAACTAACCTCAATTGGATGAATTTTATTTCTAGGTTAGTGCACACCTCTTGCATGTGTGAAAAGTCTTCAAAAATGGCTTCAAGATCACACAAAATAGCAGTTGTCGTGTCTTCTTCCTCTCAACAAAACTGTTTCTTCTCTTGGTGTTTCTTTCAGTCAAAATACCCCTTAATTGATCGAATGAATTGTTAATGCTTCTCTTGTTTTCATTTGTTTGTTTTCCACATTTTTATGTCATATATATATGCTTCTTATTGACCATCCACTTGTCATCAAACTCTTTGAATCACCTCACACTTGTCAAGCTTTTATCCTCATTTGTTGACATTTGGCTCTCATTCAGTATTTCAACTTTCAATCTCCTAAAATACCCTTCTCATATTTGAAATTGTCTCGGGTCCACCTGCAAATTTTATTATAAACCAATTTTATGTCTAAAAATTTTATTAGAATTCGGTTATCTATCCGAATCTGACCGCTTTAAATTATTTTATTATTTTGCAATTACAAACCATCCCCGGACCTATCCAGAAATTCTACAAAAAATCAATTTCACCTTTAGGCATTTTAATTTATTTTTATTTCTCCATAAATATATCACATTTAATATAATTTACGTACAATACAATAATTTAGGAGAGTATATTGCAGAATATCCAAGTAATAGAGTAGTGATTGATTTATTTATTTTATTAAAATAGACTTTTTACAATGCAGCCTTTAGCAACTTGGTGAAATTTAACTCGATTTATTAAATTTTGATGTGCCTTTTTGTATAGATAATAAGAATAATGAAATAGATATGCAAACAAAATTTGAAAATTTTCTAGTGTACGAACTATATATATATTTTTCCCATTTGCTTTGAAAATAAAATATTAAAAAGTAAGGAACAATATTGAAAACATAGTTATGAATTCGAAACATTTCAAAAACACTTAAAAAAAGGAGGAAGATAGATAGAAAAGACGAAAAAAAAAATTTGTTATTTTCAAAGTATACTATTAGAAGATAAAGAGAAATGGTAATGTAAGAGACCAAAGAAGAATACGAATGTTGATAATAAAAAGAGGATAGTCTTACAAAATTTTAATAGGGTATAATTAGAACTTGAGTGGGAGATGATTAATAAAATATCCTTGGTGCAGCATGAACACCATTCTCTGCAAAAACTAGGATCATAACCCCAATCACAAGTTGGGGCTGCATGAGTTGAATATTTGGTTTGGTTTAGAATCAGATCAAGTACAAGCCCACAATGGGCTGTGAAGTGCTCTCTATTTGTTTTGAGATTAATTTTTCTTTGAATTGGAGTTCATCACCATGTATGCATTGCATTGGCCATGCAATGTGTTTTAGTCGAATTTTATTTTGTTGTTTTAAACTTTTTTTGCAAGGGTACGGTTGATTGTGTCTCTCCTCTTAGGTGTTATTACTGTTATTATTTAAATAATTTTACAATTTCTTTGTTGGAAAATAAATCATTAAAAAATTCATAAAATTCCATCAAATGTGCTTATTAAGTGTTTACTATATTCTTTTAAAAAAAATCATCATAAATAATTCTATGTATAAACTTCCTCACTTATTTAAAGTAGTGAGGATTTCATTTTCCACTAAAATCATTTTACAAGTGTGTGCATATAATTTTCATTTTTCATTACGAAGTAGTAATTATCTTTTAGTTATAGAAGTATAAATTTATACCGTGTAAATAAACTAATATGTAATGCTAGTGAAAATATACTTTGAAAAGAGTACAAGATACAAGACCTCCCGAAGCTAGCCTCTTGACACTCATAGTCAACTTGAACTTTTAATGACACCTATCTCTCCTACCATTAGTCAAAATTAATCAACTTTGGTATCTTTAAGGTTATTTTTATCAATTTATTTTACTTTTATATTTTATTTAAAAATGAAAGTTAAAAGATAAGAAATGCAAAAAAAAAAAGAAAAAAAGATTGATGGAATCTTTAACAAAATTAAAATAGACTATTTAAAAATTAAAAACGAATGAAAACACCAATGGGACCTCCATTGTTTTTGTTTATTTTTAAAAAAGAGATATTAGGAATAAACCCCCTGGAAATCAAAATAATCATAAAACACCCCCAGTTTTTTTTTTAATAGTGTAACCACCCCCCACCGTTAAAAATCCATCCAAACCATTAGAATTTTCCATCCAAAAGGGTTAAAAGTCTAAAATACTCTCAATAAAAAGACCTAAATATCCCTGTTCAATATTGAAAAGCTAAATCAAAGAGCCCTTTAAAATATGACAGTTGCACAATTCCAACTTCACACTACCTTTATAAATACCCACGATATAATGAATATGTTTCCTCCAAAATAAAATGAAAAAAAAAAAAAAAAAACTTCATAAACCTGACATTTGCTTCAAAATACACCAACCAAACTACTTTCACCACAAAACCATCATCACAGCACCTATATAAATCAACTTCCTCAAAAAAAAAAAATCATCAATCTGTCATTAAAGCAAAAAAACACCTACCAAACACTGTCATTTCAGCACAACCAATTTGTTTCCTCAAAAAAAATTCATAAACCTATCATGGATGCAAAAAACACCTACCAAACACAACCACATCAACATACAACCTTGATCACATCTACATTTCATCACTACTGCACAAAAAAAACTACTCAACATTTGCACAAAATCAATTTTTGATTTCACCCACTTTTGAAGCAAAAATGCACCTAAAATCCTTCAAAGAATATTCTTCAGCATTTCTATGGCAGTGTTTGTGTTGGCAGTGATGAAAATGCAATAAAAAGAAAATGCAATCAACATGGCAGTGTTTGAAGAAGCAGTGTGATGTTATATATATTCATCAAAGGTCCAACAACTTTGGGAGAATGATCATAAGTTTATAGTGTTTCCAACAAAAGCAACAAATGCAATATGATAATATATGATGATTGAGGCTGGTTGTGAATATGACATAAGCATCATAACCAACTTCAATCATGCTAGCTCAAAAGAATTGCAGCCTAAGTTTCATGGCAACAATAATACGCTAGCTCAAAAAATACTCAAAAAACAGTAAGCAAACCTTACAAAAAAAAAAAAAAAAACTCTGAAAGCTTTACACCAAAAGGTCTACCCAAAGCTACTGCTGAGATATCAGTTCAAGTCCATTATGACCTGAGATTGTGTGACTATCTGCTGTTGTGACGATGATCCTTCATGCTGTGATGATGATCCCTCTTCAGTTCTTTATAAATGATATAAAATTAAATTGAAATTAGGAATGAGAAAAATAAATAAATAAGAATGAAATTTGGTTAAGAAGTGAACCGTTTTCTTTGATGGTGCTGTCTTTTTAGTGGTATGTTGGGACGATGATCCCTCTTCGGTTCTCTGTAAATGATATAAAATTAAATTGAAATTAATCATGAGAAAAGTAAATGAATAAAAATGAAATTCGATTAGAGAGTAAACCTTTTTCTTTGATGGTGCTGCCTTCTTGTTGGTATGTTGTAACTTTGGACCTTTACAAGTCCTTTTATTGTGACCAGTCCCTCCACAAATTTTGTAACTGACATTAGCCCCCCTTTTCTGCTTTTCTTTCTCTCTTTCTTCTCTTATGCGTTGAACCTTAGGCCTTTCAGGGAGCCTTTTCACAAGTGGTGGAATGAGGGGTCCAGTTGCAATTGCTGGCCAGGTGCATATGTCTCCAATTGGATGAATGATCCCTCCATAAGTCTTCGAGAATGCAATGCGAGACAACATGGGATGCACAAATTGAGAAAGGTTTTCTGCTAGTGAGTTTGTTTTGCAATAGTCACCTACATTTGTAAAAAAAAAAATAAGCAAAAGAATGTTAAACGAAAATATTTGTTGAAGAACAATGAAAAAAGTAAGGTAGTTAAATCACCAATGCTCGACAATGCATGACTGCATGGAATGCCACTCACTTGCCATAATCCACACTCACACCTAAAATCTGCCAAATGGACTATGTATGTCCTTCTTTCACCCTCAATTTCATACTCTCTCATACTAGCCTTCAACACTAAAAATGACCTACTGTCACAATTTTGCTTCATAATTCTGGAGTAGACAGTGGGAGGCACTTCAGATTTCCATTTACCACACTCTTCCTTCCTATCATGAAACTTTTTCATCAGTATCCTTCGTATGTGCTCCAACAAACTAAGGTAGGTTTTTGCCCTATGGTCTCCCAAAAAGCTATTGAAGGACTCAGTCATGTTGTTCGTTACATGGTCACATTTGATTCATTGATCAAATTTATGTTTTGACCATTGCTCAACCTCAATGGTCTCCAACCATTTCCTAGCATCCATGTTCACATTTCCAATTTCATCAATTGCAACTTGAAAATCAGGCAGACAGCTACTCCTACTAGCCTTCCAAAATAAATTTTTCAACTTTTGACTGGAATACTTTTTTCTGAAGTTTGCATATATATGCCTAGCACAAAACCTGCAACATCAATCACCGATTAGTAAAGGTAAGTGTCTATTAAAAATGAACAAAGAATACAATAATTAGTGAATTTATTACCTGTGAGTAGCTTGAGGCCAATATTTTTCCACCGCCTTTATTACTCCTTTTTGCCTATCACTCATGAAACATATAGGCTTATTGTATGGATACCTTAAGAACCACCGCAAGTTATCTAAGAACCAACACCAACTCTCCTCACATTCACTCTCACAAATGCATATAGCAAGAGGAAACAACCTATTGTTGGCATCCAAAGCCACAGCTGACAATAAAACACCTTTGAAAGGACCTTTTAAAAAACACCCATCAAGTCCTAGAAATGGTCTACAACCCTCTAAAAACCCAATCTTTTGAGCCTCAAAACTAAGCATGAACCTTTGAAAGGTTGGATAGGGCTCTTGAAGTTTAATCCCAGCTACAGACCTTGGGTTTGTTTGTTGAACGATGTATGCATATCTCCTAAAATGTTTAAAACACTCTTCATGATCCTTCTTCAAAGCTGCCATAGCAATTTTCTTAGCAGCATACAACCTTTGCTTGTCCATATTAATATGATATCTCTCCCTTAAGATTTCAGTTATTACTGTAATCCTAACATCTGGATTAGACTTCACCAACCTCTCAAATTTTTGTGCAATCCATTTGGATTTAGCCTCTTGACTCATGTAGAACCGCTGACAAGTATGCACATTATGATAAGTCTTAATCTGCATTGTCACATCATCCTTCTTCACCACTCTAGCATAAATCCTCCATGGACAATCTAATGCCCTACACTTATATGCTATTCTATCTTTATCATTTTTCTCCCTATCATAAGTAATCCCTTCTTGTATGGCGTATTCTTTCAAGGCTGCTCTCAATGTGTACACGGAGTCATGAGTTTGATCTACTGCAAACTCTATTTTACCCCCCACTGCCTGCTCAAAAGGCTTGCCCTTTAGCAACTTAGCTGCACTAACAGCTGGATCTTCCTCATCATCCTCACTGTAATAGACATCATCATCATTCGACTGATAACCATCAAAATACTTGAGTGAATCTTCAAAATCTACATGCTCATCTGCACTTTCACTTTCCTCACCCTTGTCTGCACACTTTCTTACCTGTACCCTCACTATCCCTAGCTTGAATTGCACCCTGACTACCCCCAGCTTGAACTGCACCTGATCTGCCCTCATGTTCTACCTACAGTTGATCTGCCCTGTCACCATCACTTTCATCCTCACTTATAACAGCACTAAACCCATCATCCCCATCCTCATTTTCATCATTCTCAATCTTATTTTCATGATCCCCATCCTCATTACTAGGTTCTCTAAACACATTTTGTTCAAAATCAACCCAATGCTTAAGGATAATAGGATCATGCAACAATTGAGAATCAACACCACTAGTGTCGTCAACAGACCTCTCATGCACAATAAATACTATCCTTTTAATTCCACGCTCACTAAATTTATCCAAAACACCTAACAACTTCATATCACTTTTAATGAGTAAAGTATCAATTTCCCAAGGAATGATAACATACACATCATAATTGTTAGGGGGAAAATCTTTCTTTCCAGTCAATGCTATATGCATGGAATGCAATATTTCAATCATACTAAAATGATCCCTTTCACATACACCCAACTCTAATACATGTTCTTTAAAATGAACAACCACTTCTAACTCGGTAATCATTTTTCCTACGAAAAGTAAAATGAACAAATATAAATGAAAATGAAATGATAAGGAAATGATAATTTCATACACTAACATACTTACAAACTGTCATCACATAAAAAACACATCCATCCAAGTATAAACAAGTATTGGTAGTATGAATCACAACTTTTCTATTTAATTCATAATTTATTTAGAAACAATTTTTCCATTCTCATACTCCAACCAATTCAAAACAGAAATATATATATAGATATACATATATATACACACACTAACAATAAATCTAATGCAATACCCAACTGGTCCTAATCATGTCAAACTCAAATTCCCACTAAACTGGAAACTACGAACAGTACCAAAAAAAAAAGGCAGACAATCAACACTAACAGTGAAATGCTATCATGACATGGTTAAACAATAACAACATAAACATTAAACCAGTAGCAGAACATAAACAAGAATACAACATATGGAAATCACATGTACAACACAAAACCAGTATGCTATCATGACTAATATATGTTAATATCACATAACAGGTTTAAACAAAAACAAAACACACAATAAAGCAGTGGCAGAACATAACAGCAAAATTCTGTCACTATGCAATGCCCAGCTAGTCCTGATCATGTCAAACTCAAATTCCCACCAACCTTGAAGCTACAAACAGTACAAAAAAAAAAAAGACAAACAATCAACACTAACAATAAAAAGCTATCATGACATGGTTAAACAATAATAACACAAACATTACAGCACTGGCAGAACATAAACAAGAATACAACATATGGAAATCACATGTACAACACAAAACCAATAAACTATCATGACTATTATATGTTAACATCACATAACACGTTTAAACAACAACAAAACACATAATAGAAAGCAGTGGCAGAACATAAACAAACATGCAATATTCTGTCACTGCTTATGTACCAGTTGCATGCATCATTTTTTTCACAATAACTTGCTCAAACATGTTATTACAGACTGATTTTGATGTTATAGTGCTTCAAATACAAAAACCCCAAATTTTAACAAAACCCTAACTCGAAATCGAACCATTAAACTTTGTTTTCAAAAACAACCAACTTCATACATCAAAAGCACCAAAGGAAAAAAGAAAAACCAAAGCTTTTCAAGAAAACCTCACCTCATCCGTTTTCGTTACTTCAACTGTTTTCACACCTTCAATAGCTACCCAAACCTCTTTTTCACTCTTCCAGCACTGTCGATAGGCCCTTGTCGTCGTCACTTTCCCTTAGTTTTCACTGGTTCATGGCGATAAGGGTTTTTGGCGCGAAATAGGTTGGAGACCGGCTTGTTAAAGACGATTGTGGGAGTGAATAGGTCGGTCCCAAACGTTTTGTTCACCCCCATATGGACACGTGTGTGTCTCTTGATTTTTCACTATTTAAAAACTTAATTCATTTATTACATTACCATTTTACCCCTGCAGTTTCACACCGTTTGGGTTTTTCTGACGGTGGGGGGTAGTTTCTCTAATAAAAAAAAATGGGGGGGGGGGGGTATTTTATGATTATTTTGATTTCCAGGGGTTTTTTTCATAATATCCCAATAAACAAGAAAAAAAAAATTGAAGTTCCATATCTCATGGTTATGGAGATCCAAATCTCCGTCTCTTGTTCTTTCCTCCACCGTATAAATATATAAACACTTCCAGCCGGTGAATAGAAATTCACAAATCAGAAATATAAAAGCTAAAAAATTATTTTTTTTTTTGGAAAGAAAAACGTTGTTTTAAAATAAAGAAGCACCACCCCATGCCATGAAGTGGATGAGCACCCTTTTCACCCTGAAAGAGAGAGGACACATACGATTGTCTCTATTTTCTCTGACATAAAACCCATCAGGAGATCATAAATCTGAATCCACAAAGTGGTATAGACAAGCTCAACACACATAGGGTTGTCTTGCTCTTCCAGTTTTTTATGAAGCCGTATATATATGTTGATCAAACGTCCAAGGCCTATTGTCTAGGACCCTTAATTCGCATGTCAATCTCGTGGAAGAACTGAAAAAGGAATAAAGAGGCGCTCAAATTTTTAATGAAAACTCCATTAACAGGACGCCATATTGGTGCAGGAGTGTTTTTCATGGCTGGAAAATTAGTCACCATATTCGTTAGAAAACGTCCAACCATGCAAAATCGATATTCTTCCGTCCCCGTCTCCACATCGTCCGCTTCAACCACCAGACCCTCTTTCTCCTTCTCCTGCAATGTTAAACGAGCATACACTTCGTCCAATGCACTGCTGCTTGCCATTTGCA
This sequence comes from Litchi chinensis, assembly GCA_019925255.1. Classification (NCBI taxonomy): domain Eukaryota; kingdom Viridiplantae; phylum Streptophyta; class Magnoliopsida; order Sapindales; family Sapindaceae; genus Litchi; species Litchi chinensis. Next base: position 1,933,809 of record CM034467.1, read on the forward strand.
CAATAAGCAGATTCAACAAGAAAACACCAAAAGCAAAGAAAAAGGCGAAAACTTGTGAAAAGACAAGACAAACCAAACTTGTCCGAGGACAAGACGAAACTGGCCGCCCTTTTATTGCTATTTGTATGAATCCACGGCCTCTGCTTTCGCTAAATTATTGTCTTAATTCTATTTAGTTGGAACAACCAATTGAAAGCCAAAATCATAATGGCATCAGCTCTCTCCGGAAACCTTATCGAAAACCACACAAGAATAGCTTTTGGCCACTCTAAATTCGTCCCCACAAAACTTCTCCACACAATTCATGTTGGAAAACCATCATTGGTGGTGTAACCACTCGTAGCCAAAAATTTGATGACCGAACCACAATTCCTATTGGAAGAAGACAGAGCTATGAAGATAAAGCAAGTCAACGAGGCACTGGAAGAAATAATTCCCTTACATCAGCATCCGACCATCCTTCATGCGGCAATGAGATACAGTCTCTTAGCTGGTGGAAAACGTGTGTTTTCGACTTTATGTGTTGCTTTGTGTGAAGTGGTAGGAGGAAATGAGTCTTTGGCAATGCCAATGGCTTGCGCATTAGAGATGATCAATACAATGGCGGTAGTTCAGGATGATCTACGGTGCTTAGACGATGATGATCTTAGACGGGGCAAGCCTGCAAATCACAAGGTTCGTTAAATTTTTTCATTATCGTTGTTTGTTTTAGTATATATGAAAAATGGTGTATATATATATTGATTATATTCTAAAATTGTTCATTGTGATTTATTATTAAATTTTATATAACTAAACATAGTCAATTGTTGTAAATACGATCAGACTAATTTAGATGTAATTAAATATAATAAATACATAATTATATATAATAAAATACAATAAATAATTTTAGAATGTAATAACTTCTTTTTATAAATTTTCAGGTATATTGATATATCCAAATGTGCCATAAAAAAAGTTATATATATATATATATATATATATATATAGATATATACACATCTTTTATCTTATTTTTCTTTTATTTTTTCAATGTGAGTTTCATCCCATTATTATTGGGTTCAGTAGATATGGGCTTTCTAACAGGTTTTTGGTGAAGCAACTTCAATTCTTGCATGTCAAGCTCTCCTCTGCCTAGCTTGCTATTGAGCATATTGCATCCAACACTAAAAATGTTTCATCTGCCCACCTAGTTCAAGCTATTATGGAGATATGCACAGCAGTTGGCTCGAGAGGTATTGCAGCAGGACAAATCATGTACATGCAGAGTGAGGGAAAAGAAGTGATCAGTTTGAGCGAATTGGAGTTCATTGGCAGGCATAAAACGTGCAAGTTTGTATCAGCAGCATTAGTTTGTGGGGCTTTAGTGGGAGGGGGACTCAAGTTGAGATAGAGAAGTTGAGAAAATATGGCAACCTTATAGGGTTGGCATTTCAAGTTCGTGATGACATTTTAAATGCAACTGGACTTACAGAGAAATTGGGAAAGCAAGTTGGTGGGGATTTGTTGCGTGATAAGGCCACGTTTATAAAGTTGACGGGCGTGGATGAGTCTAAGAAATTTGCCAGGCAACTAGTGGCTCAAGCCAATGGAGAGCTTTCATATTTTAATTCTACCAAGGTTGCCTCCTTGTACCAGATAGCTGACTTCATTGTTTCTCAGTGTGATTAATGTTCATGGTTGGTTTGGCTTTGTTTTGTTTGATGTTTGAAAGAATAGGAGCAAGGGGCAGTTTGTTAAGATTGTGTTGTGGTGGTCAATGAAACATCCGAAAGAAAATGTTAGAAATTTGACAAATAAACGGACGTACAACATAATGGAGTATTTAAGAGTTATGGATGTGAAAATATGTCAATAATCTACCCTATCTATCATATCTATCAGTCTAATAGATAGTAGAAATTCTAATTGAGCAAATTGCTGACAGGCCTCCAAACATATCTCTTATTACAATAGAAATCACTTTTACTTTTTATAACAATAACCTCTCCTATACTAATGGTTTGATCATGTTGACCGTTTGAGATAACTGAAAAATGACAAAATAGAGTAAAAAGATAAGAATACCCTTCTATTTATAAAATTCGTCCGTCTCTCACCTCTCTCTCTCTCTCTCTCTCTCTTCTCTTTTCTTCTCATTCTTCTCTTCTTTTTCTTCATCTTCTTCATTTAACCTAAACACCCAATCTCTCACCTCTCTCTCTCTCTCTCTCTCTCTCTTTTCTCATTCTCCTTCTTCTCTTCTTTTTCTTCGTCTTCTTCATCAGTCGATCTAGATTAGGAAACCCAAATCGACGTCTGGGTTTCCCAACCCAGATCGATCTGGAAACCCAGACACCGGTCTGGGTTTCCACACCGCCACCCGCCATTACCGTGGATCTGGGTTTCCAACCCAGACCCGCATCAGTGTTTGGGTTTCCAGATCGGAACCCAAACCTGCATTATTGTTTGAGTTTTCAGATAGTGTTGATGATGATGTTCTTGGGTCTATTTGATGATGATGGTAGTGGTTTTTGTTTGAAGATGGCAATGGTTTTTGTTTGTGTTGATGATTGATGGTGTTGGACCTTTGTTTGTGTTGATGATTAATGATGATTGTTTGTGTTGATGATTGATTTTGATGATGATTGATGATGGATCATTCTTGATGAATCAGGCATCTGTTGATGAACCCAGGAAAATGTTGATGAGCCGTCATCATTTTTTTTAATCATTTTTCTATTTTTTTGAAATATTTTTTTTTTAAATTGATCTAGACCATTCATTTTTAAGATGGACGATCTAGATCCATTTGAAAAATTTTTAAATTATTTTTTATAGTTAAAATTTAATTTTTAAATTTTAAAATAATTTAATTTTAAATTTATTTATTATTTAATTTAATTTTTAAAAGAAAAATAAAAATTAGATAAATTGACCAAAATGCCCTTATTACAGTTAACCATCACAGTCAACTATGGTCAAACAGTTAGAACAGGGGAGGTCATTGTTATAAAAAGTAAAAGTGGTTTCTGATTGTAATAAAATATATGTTTGAAGGCTTTCCAGTAATTTGCTCAGTCTCAATTTTTTTTTTTTTTTTTTTTTTTTTAAACAATAAGAGCAAAAACATATAATCACCCTCTGGACCATTGAGTCTAGTGGTGGTCAACCTTTAATCAACAATTTGGTGGGATGTTAGTGCAATTAAGTCAATACTTTAGGGTGGGGAATGATTTTGTGGAAAATCAAGTGAAGTTAGTGAAATTTGCCCAAAAAATGTAATTTTATGAAAGAAAGCAAACTGAAATTAATTAGACAGGATGATCCTTCAAAAGATTCCTCAACTATTGAAAAATTTAACTCTTAATTTAATTTGAATAATTAAATATTCATTTGAAAGCAAGTTTAATTTAGGGATCGAATCTTTGGAGGATATATTTGTAAATATTAAAACAAATTTATCAAATAGCGGGCCTCATAGTCTTTAAACAATTTTCACCTTTAAGTATCTCAGAAAATTTATAAATACTCTTGAAACCCGCACTAGATTCTCATTTGGCCACCCTAATTGCCTAACATATAGCTTAAAATGTCTGATAAAATTAGTCTTACATAGGAAAATTAATGAACACTACAAGAAAACAGCCCAACCATACCATCCGGTATGGTTGACTATCCATACCAAACAGGACGCCTGGCGTGCTTATCACCGGTATGGTATTCAATATCCATACCGGGCTTCAGCCAATATGGATATAACAGAACGGGTCGACCCATTTGTTCGGCCCGAAATATCCATACTGGGCTGCTTGATATGGATATTAAATATGTATATTGGGCCAAGACCTAGTATGGATATTTAATACCCATACTGGGCAGGTCGAGCGCCCGGTATGGAAAATAAAATATTAAATTTTTTTGTCCTCATATCATATCCACGCTGAGTACTCGATCCGCCCAGCTTGGATATTTGATACAATCCATGTCGGGCAAGTCGGGCACCCGGTATGGAAAATAAAAATTTATATTTTTTTTTGCTATCATATCATATCCACGTTAGGTACCCGATCCGCCCATTTTGGATATTAGACATAATCCATACCGGGCGGGTCGGGCGCCTGGTATGAAAAATAAAATATTATTTTTTTTGTCCTCATATCATATCCACGTCTAGTACTTGATCCGCCCGACATGGATATTTGAGACTATCCATACCAGGTGCTCGAGCGCCCGATATGGTTATTATTATTTTTTAAATTTTTTTATTTTTATATTAATTTTTATACCGGGCTGATGGGGCCCGGTATTGATACTTTATTATAATTTTTAAAAAATTATAATCCATACCGGATTTTTAAAGATCTGGTATGAACAATTAAATCCATACCGGGCTTTTAATGCCCAGTATGTATAAGCTGGTATCAATATCCCCTTTTGTTGTAGTGGAAATGAGGTATAAATTATAGAATTTACATGCATGATTATGCTGGCTTATTGACTTAACATTAGAACTAGCCTTGAAGTCTTCTCTTCAACCTATAACTTAATACTAAACGTGAAATCATGACCGTTGATTATGGAGATCCTTTAATGTACCCTATGTATTTCTTTTAGAGTAAATGATTATGGAGTAGGAGGTGTGGGGACAGTGGCGGAGAGTGAAGAAGCTAATGCGATTGATTGCGGAGGAGAGGGCAGTGGTGGTGGCGGGCTGGATTCTCAGTGGCGTCGACATTTTGTGTGCTGGTGTGTTGTTTGAGAATCAGAATCCAGAAGAGTGTGGAGTTAAAAGTGGGAGATGATGTTACTGTGTATGTATGGTGTTGGCAGCTTTGCTCTTTTAACACGTGGCTACTGATTAGGGGTGGCAATTCGGGTTGACAGGTTGGGTTGGACATGACTCGAACCCGATCCGATAATTTTTGACACGACTCAAACATGACCCAATAAAAAAACGGGTTGAACCCTCCTCAACCCGAACCCGACACGGTTACTAACGGGTCAATCCGTTTATGATCCGTTTAACCGATATGTTAGTGACCTGTTTAACCGACACGAATAATAATCCGTTTAATCGACTCGTTTATAACCAATTTAATGATAGTTAATATATTTAAATTTTAATATAGATATAATAAAAAACAAAATTAAAATAAAGATACGTAAGACCTAAAAAATACTATCATCTACAAATACAATCTAAGCCATAAAAATACAAATGTTTACAAAGATGATTATAAAAATATCTTTGCAAATATAGTCCTTCATATTTGAAAAAAAAAAAAAAAACAACATAAATTTTTTTTTGATGTAATCTTTTATAATAGAAAAACAACATCAAGCGTTAATTACATCTGCCAAACTAAACTTGTCAAAAGATAATAATTAAAAGTTAACTAATTAAGAAATTATACATTTATACATGAAAAAAATAGTTTAACAAATATTTTATCAAAACCAATAAAATTTTATCACTACATGACAATTTGTGATGAGATGAAGTGTAAAAATGAAGTTTGGAGACTTGTGTTTGGGTTAGGGTTTGAACTTTAAAGGGTATATATATCTACCACTAAAATTACATGACTACCCCTCTAAAATAAAATTACTTTTTTACGCTTATTTAACGGGTCAACCCATTACCTGTTAAATAGAACCCGAATCCGACACAATAATTAAACGGGTTAACCGGTTGACCCGTTTATTTATCCAACCCATTAATACTCAACCCTAACCTGTAATAATCGTGTCGGTTTCGTGTCAACCCGTCGTGTCGAGTTCCAAATTGCCAGCCCTACTACTGATAATGCCATATAAGTTAAAGTTTGGATTCCACGAGACAGCACTTTAGGATTGCTTCTAGTAGTCTGTAGGGTGGGCGCCTCCAATCCAGCCTGCAGGTCCAATTTAATTCGATCATTTTTTATCATATTAAATTAGGTTAAACTTTAAATAAATTAAAATAGATTGGATTGAAAATTCAATGCAATTCAACCTGATAAACACCTACCCTTAGTTCTAAATTCAATATTTTCTTTTCTTTTTAGAAAAACATTTGTTAGAGATGAAGATCAAAGACAATATTTATTGGATTGAGAGATTTATAACTTAACCCAACTCGAACTCGAAAACGTCCACCCCTACCTTTTACTTATAAAATAAGATGTTTGATAAATCTTACATAACCTGCTTCTCTTGTAATTAGTTTTTTAGAAATTGGGTATCGAAAATAGTAAAAGCTTGTTATATATATATATATATATATATATATATATTATGTTAGTTTATTTTGCGTTAGTTTAGATCGAGTGTACCTAGCACCTCATATTCTATGTTTGTAGTCAGGGGTGTAATCTCACCATGTACGTTTACTAGTAGATCAAAGCAAACATCTATTCACCGATAGAATATAGAGGTGCCAAAATGGATTGAGAGTGGCCGGCCGTCAATTTTGCAAACTTGAGTAAATATAGATGGGTTGGGCTTTCACAATTTCAAATGATTTTATTGACATATTGAATGATAAGACTATTAGGATAGGCACCCCTATTTGTTTTGGATGTACATGTAAGAAGTTTTACTCTTTGTAGTGAGAATAGATATTTCTTATTACATGAATAAATTTTCAAGCTATACATTATATTTAATTTTAATAATATCTCATGGATTTATGGCTATTGGTGTCAAATTACCTTGTAATTTATTAAAAAAACAAAAAACGCAAAAGCAAATTATTTTGTTATTTGCTAATTAATCTTTCAATAAATTTACTAAAAAAGACTCGTAGATATAAGGTCTACGCACACCCACTAGTATAATAACTCACATTATGACAAAATGAACTTCTCTTGATTATCAAAACAATAAGAAATTGTAGAAAATTATTAAAAAAAAAAAGAAACAATGCGATTAAGATCTAATTATTTCAAAATTTATACTGTCCTTCGAAACACAACAATATCGCCTATCGACATAAGAAGGAAATTGTGTAGATTTAAGCTACTCAATGAGATTATTGAAGAAAAAAAATCTTAAAAAAAAAAAAAAAATTCTAAAGTGAGGTGTACATACAAAACGTGAGGGGTAGAAATATTGTCAGTATTAAATGTTTGGATGGTGATTTTAGTTATTGGAACTTTTTTGGTTTTAGGTTGGTCCAGTGGCTGATGGGCTGGTGGTTTTGAGTGAGTGACTTTTTTGCCGATTAATTTAATTAAATCGCTCACAAATTATGTTTATATATATATAGAATTTTTATAGTTAATACATCCTTACTTTAAATTATTAGGACCACCAATCAAATTGATATATATATATATATGTATATATATTAATGAGGACTAGTCATTAAATTATTTTCAGGCCCAATGGATATGCATATCAATCTATATCGGTAATTTTATTGCGTTTAGCGGTATAAAACGATTTACATAATTACATTAGGTGCACATTGATCGATATTGAAAAACATTTCTGGACCTGTCCTAGAAATATAAAGATCCTACTTATATATAATCCTTATCTTTCTAGGACGAATTGATTTTGTTAAAGTATAGACCACCTTTGTGAGTCATGATTATACAATAGTTAATTATATACATATTTACATATATATATGTATAAATATATATACATTAGTTTTTATAAGAAAATTGACTATATTGAAATTTGGTGAGGACTTGAACTATCCTTATATTGTACAAGTATTACCAGTATTATTGGATGAAAATTGTTTCTATAAAATATTCTATATAAGCAAATCACAAAATTTTGAGACAACAATACTATTTTTATTCAAATTTAAGTTATAATAGCTAGTAAACAAGACCATTTTTGAAGTTGAAGCCATGATAGAAAATAAAATATTCTCAAATTTTGAATGAAAAATTGAGTTGCAACGATGTCATAATTAAATAGGATATATACATTGTGATTTTCTTTTTCTTGTTTAAATCAGTATGGTGAAAACTATCATTTTAGGGTAAAGGAGTGTTGAGCTGCTGCATGATGCTTTTATGGCCATTAGAATGCGTTGGCAATTGGGACCTCAATGTCCAAAATCACATGGGAAAGGCATGGAGGGTTGTTTATGATAGGAGACAACTGCCTTGAGGAAGAACCCACCATTCCATTTTCTTTTCTTATTCAAATAATGCATCTATCTGACTTTTTTATGAATACATATAATACTTGTAACTAGTTATTCACATAAACCCACATTGACTTTAAAAAAGTCAAAGGTTAAAGTCTTATCTTTATCTTTTAAAATACAATGTATGGATTATAAGTCTCCTCTTATAAGGAAATATCCTCCGGGTCACGCTATAAATTATCTATCTCGATAAATTTCAACAATCATTTGACCAGTAAAGTGTCAACATTAAAAATAAAAAAATAAAAAAGAAGGGTTGAGGTACTAACTACTCATAATAAAAATGTTAATAAGTGTTTTCTTTTTGAAAAAGAAAAAAAAAATCTAAATATTATTGATTGGAGTCAGCTTGAACATAATAATGAATGAAATTAAGACTCTGAGAAAACCAAATCTCATCAGTTATACAGGAATGAGCATGTCTAGCAAGCTTGTGAGCAACTCTATAACCATTTATGAGGATAAACTTTCAAAAGCAACCTTAAGGATAAAGAGAGAATTTTTTTTTTTTCATATTATCTATCAAAGGACCGCATAAAGCAAATGGATTCGAGGAAGTAATAAACATAAAAGCATTGGATGAGCAAAAATTTACCAAGATCGAAGAAGTAAAAAGAAAATGCATGCACCTAAAATTATCTAAAAGAATTGAAAAAGCAATTTAGATTGTGATTGATGTTTGTAGTGAGATGATGGAGTTAAAGAGGAGGGTGCACATGGAGAGTATGGTGGTTGGCTGACAGACTAGTCCATCTTTGGCACTGCTTTCTCGATGCTTGTTAAGGTAAAAAAAAAAAAATGGAGAGAAATGATACCTTGGAGGGGCACCTTATGTTAAAGTCATATTTCAAGACAAAAGACTTGGTACGCCAAACTGATTTGGCTCAAATTTTATCAGTTTTTGAGCAGATTGGCACGCTTCAAAGATAATGTTTTGACAGGTACGATTATACATATGTCGTACCATATGCATAGAATTGCTTTTGAAAATGTTTGTAGAGAAGTTTTAATCTCTAAGTATAGAGGATGAACCATAATCAATTTATCAATAATGTTATTGTTGACGTTCGAAAACGGTCAACCCAGAGATTCTGGGGCCCAGACTGCGAGCGAGGTAATTAAAGAGTGATAACAGTGGTGGGTGTGTGATAAATGAGCAGTAAATGAGGTTTAAGGTTGGTGGAGCGTGGTTAAGATGAAGGAATGTTGATGATGGCAGTTGAGTGAGTGTAATGAGGTTATTAATGAAGAGAGGAGAGAGACAAATGAATGCAGAACATAGGGATTTTTACGTGGTTCGACGACTGCGCCTACATCTACGATCACTCTAAGGTGATTCCGACAGAGTGACGGTACTCTGGTATTTTTTCCAGCTTGTTTGTACGGTAAAGATCTCATATATTTATAAAGAGAAGAAGATGACAAAAAAAGAAATACAAAAGAATGTAATACACGTTAAAACTATGACAATCTCAACTAATCCTGACATAAGTCATGCTTTATTTATTGTAAAGATAATGATTGCCCTCGCCATGCACACGTCTACATTTAATGCACCAGAAGAGGTCTTTCATTCCTTAACTGGATAGCCGCAGCATTGAATGTTTCTGGGTAATTGTGTAGATGGTTTCCGACGTGAAGTCAGGAGAATTGGTGATTCTGATGACTTGCTACAAAAGATTTCTCCTGAAGCAGACCAGGGCTCAGTCAGATCAAGCAAGTTGGGCAGGGGCTGACACGGGTGAAGTAATGCTGGGACGATCTGGAGGTAGCGCAATCTTCACTATCTGGGCGACCTCACGATCTGGACGAGCTCGCGGCAGTGGTTGGGAGTATGGGCCTTCTGGGCCTTTATTTCTGTTCATGTCTAATTGGGCTTTTACTGGCCCATTTAATAAGATTGAGAAAACGGGCATAACAGTTATATAATCCAAAATTAGTTCCATCGATGTAGTATGTTTAATTATCACAACTACGTTGATTATGAAATTATGTGTAAAAATCAAAATATTATATCATTTGAGTAAATTTTGGAATAACACAGTATTACTATTTTATCATATATTCATATTTACCTTTTTTAAAATTTTTTTATATTTTAGAATTGAAAAAATGCAATGCGTTAAATTAGTCTTAGTTAATGTTATTGTCGACGTTGATTTTTAGTCGACGAGAGCCCAAATCCCAATACCTGCAATCAATCTCAAACAATGCAAATAATAAAAGAAAAGATAAAATGAGGCAGAGAACTAAAACACACAAAGAAAACACAGGATTTTTAACGTGGTTCAGCAAGTCGGCCTACGTCCACGACTGTCTCTCAATAATCCGGCAGAGTGATAGTATAATATTGTTTAGGTATATATCTTTTACAATGAGTTCAGCCTCTATTTATAGGGAAAGAGGCGTTACAAATCAGGTAGCAATAAAATAGGAAAATAATTACATTGAATACACTTCCTAATCGGTTGGAGCAAAATCAGGTAACTGCTCCGTAGATCTCGAGATCACATTGACTGAGTTCAAATTTGAATTTGTTTCTAATTCTGATGAAAGAATCACGATCAAATCGGGTAACTGCATTTTCTGAAAGATTTCCTTATTTAACTGATCGCTAAGCGAGCTGCACGCTATATTGAGCGATCTTGAGCTGTAACTCGTTGAGTAGCGAGCTGTGCATGATGCGAACTAGATATCGACCTGTGAACAATGTGATGCGAGCTCGCTGGGCTTGAAGTTGATAACTGGGCCTTTGCATTGGGTTGATTTATTGGGCTTCTGTCGGGCTTTTAACAGCCTATTTGGTATCCGAAAAATACACATAACAGTTATATTAGGAAAGAATATGTCTTAATCATAGATATGAAAATAAATATTAGGTAGTTTATCTAGAAAGGAATAGGATTGTTAGCTAAACTAAAGATATACCACTTTGTTATTTCAATAATATTATGTGCACTGCCTCATTTAGATCTATTGATACTTAACCAATTCATCTAATATTTTGATCACTCACAGGAACACCCTATTCAATTATCTACATAATACTCCAACCACATAACATTATATAAATATTATTAGATCAAATTTCACCATCAATCACTGAAAAGGAGATCAAGACACTTAGATTAGATGCTTGAACTGTTATTAGGAAAATATATATTGTTTTATGGAGGTGTGTATAATTTTAGCTTTATTATTTGAGAAAAAGAAGTCAAGTTATATTTTCTTTATATTTGCAAATTGCAGTTTAAAATTTTCGAGAATTATTATTGAATCAATATATTTCACTTGCAAATTACAGCTGGGAACATGTTGTTAAAATTAATTAAATTCTCCTATTTTCGACAGTATGCACTAAAAATAAAACAAGATTTTTACATAAAATAAAAGAAAACCATATTTACAATTTTTTTAAAAGAAAAAAAGAAGTTATCTCGTTTTACACATTATTCTCGGTTCAATAATAATTTGAACTTAAAAATATTACTAGATTAAGTGAATAATTTTTTAATATCAAATCATATAGGTTAAGACTAGTTAACTCTACTATTAAGTGGAGTGATTCGATGGCACCACTCTTACCCAGCTTACTTCTCTCCAAGCAACTGATAGGGTTCAAGTACCATTACCCATTAAAAGTGAACAATTTCTTACTAACCCACATATATATGAGTAAATTTCTAATATATCCTTTTAATTGGTGGACAGTTTTCTCACTTACTGTTGGTCACTCTCTCCCAACTAGTTGGAAGGAAAGAGTAAAAGAGGAGCAATCTAGGCCGCATTATAGAGTCTAGATCAGGTGATACCGATGGTTTTAAATGTATTGGTAAAAAAGAAAAAATTAAAAAATTAAAAATAATACTCAAATTTTAATACAAAGTCACAGAAGCAAAAGTTAAATAAAAATTTATTATTTAATTTTTATATTTAACTATTTAATTTTTAATTTTTAATTTTATTAACTAGGTCAACTTCAATCACCAAGAGCAATTTTGTCTTTTTGTCGAGCTTGAATTAGAGTTTAAATTGGGTAACCAAAATTGTAATTTGCTCGTTTAGGTTTTATATATATATGAGTTTTTATAATCAAATATACCTGATTTTAAAAAGTGAGAATTAACCAATCTAATTCATCCGTTATATTCTCTATCCTAAAACAAATTCTTTATCCTATTTAATTTAAATGCGATTGATGAATTTAATTAATTAGTATATACTTTTTAAAATTAGGTATATTTAATTATAAAAATATTATATATATATATATAAATGGACACGATCCTTTCAAAAAGTTGTGGAAATGAAAAATTGGATATGCATGATAATATTGTCTAACGGACAAAATCTGCACATAAGATTCTCAAAAGGGACAAGCTGGATTGCAATTTTTCATTAAATTCATGACCAATCACAACAGTTCTAATGCCATAAGATGAAAAAGTATTAATGTAACTTTCTCGAGAAAGTAAAAAGTGCCGGGTTTATAAAATATTATTGGTTTAGAAGAATTTTTGTTGTGCTTAATTTACTTTAAAAAGTTATCTGCACTTTGTGATGCCGTCGTTGCAAAGCTTGTATAAAAAATTATCAAGTACCATGCTCATGTATACTCGCCAATAATTTCTGTGCTTGACCAACTCATACACATTCTTCCGTAGTTCTACTTTTTTTCTTTTTAAATTTTTTAGTATCACACATGATCCAATGAAAATATTATCATATTAAATGAGTGTTTGAAAACATTATCATACTAAATGAGTGCTTTCAAGTGTCAAATCAGTACTATGATATCAAAATCTATTTCACTAATGAGAAAGTGAATAAAAACATTTGGGTTTCACAAATTAAATGAGTTAGGAGAGTTTAGGCGGGGTGTAAATGCATGATAACGAGGAATTAGGATGTTGGTGAATAAAAACATTTGGGTTTCACAAATTAAATGAGTTAGGAGAGTTTAGGCGGGGTGTAAATGCATGATAACGAGGAATTAGGATGTTGGCTTATTGACCTAACCTTAGAACTGGCTCTAAGGTCTTGTCTTCAAGGTATAACGTACAAGAAACTTGAAATTATGAATATTGATTTTGGAGATCTTCTGATGCACCATACATACTTCTTTTATGCAATTGTCATCAGAATTAATGTGATCATACCGATAACACGAATTTAATGAAAAATATATAACCCAGCAAAAGTATTCTATACATTGTCCCTTTTCATAATCTTTTGCGAAGATTTTGAAAGAAATCTCATTTCCAGCAATTTTTTGACAGCTCATATTTAGAGGATAAAATACAATTAAGTGTAATTTTCACAAGAATGAAAAATCCTACTATACAAAAGACTATTGGTTTAGATGATTATTTTTTTTATACTATTAATTTACTTTAAAAGATTATCTGCATGTTTTTGTGATGCCATTGTTGGAATGCTAATATAAAATAATTAAGCACCATATGCCTAAGGAATACTTGCCCACTTTAAGCGCAAGAACAAACAATCTTTGATCATTCCTTTTAGTTTTTTTTTTCCTTAAGTACCTCCTGTTGTGCATTGACTCAAATTTAGATTAAAATTAATACAGTATAGCATTCTATTTAGTTGGTGTTGAAAAGTTGATTACATCCACATGGTTCCATAAATTATATAAGTTGGTGGGAGGTTTTTGGGTGGCGAGTGGATGTTGATGTCACAAGAAGATGTAAACGACAAATCACTTTATGAATCCTATATAAGGGCCCCCACCCCTCCCCCTCAAATCAGGACTACTGTGATATCAATCTATTTCACTATTGAGACTTCCTAAACAAAAATCTATTTCACTATTGAGAAAGTGGGTATACTTGCCCACTTTCGGTGCAAGAACAACACAATCTTTGATCATAATGGCATCAGCTCTCTATAGAAACCTTATCGAAAACCACACTAGAATAGCAGTTCGCCACTCTAAATTCATCCCCATGAAATCACTCCGCTCAATTCATGTTGGAAAACCGTCGTTGGTGCAACCACTCGTAGCCAAAAATTCGATGATGACCGAACCACAATTCCCTTTTGAAGAATACAGAGCTACGAAGATAAACCAACTCAACAAGGCACTGGATGAAGCGATTCCCTTACATCAGCATCCGACCATACTTTATGAGGCAATGAGATACAGTCTATTAGCTGGTGGAAAACGTGTATTTCCGACTTTATGTATTGCTTCGTGTGAAGTGGTAGGAGGAAATGAGTCTTTGGCAATGCCAATGGCTTGCGCATTAGAGATGATCAATACAATGGCGGTAGTTCAGGATGATCTACGGTGCTTAGACGATGATGATCTTAGACGGGGCAAGCCTGCAAATCACAAGGTTTTGTTTAATTTTCATAATCGTTGTTTGTTTATGTATATACATATATACTGATATACATACATACATACATACATACATATATATGTATATATATATATATATGAAAAGTGGTATATGTATCGATGGTGACTAGTCTTTCAACTTTGTATACAATTTTTTTTTTTTTCCCATTTATCTTTCTAAAGTGGGTATCATCCCAATATTATTAGCTTCAGATATGGGCTCTCTGACAGGTTTTTGGTGAAGCAACTTCAATTCTTGCGTGTCAAGCTCTCCTCTGCCTTGCTATTGAGCATATAGCATCCAAGACCAAAAATGTTTCATCTGACCACCTAGTTCGAGCTATTATGGAGATATGCACAGCAGTTGGCTCGAGAGGTTTTGCAGGAGGACAACTCATGGACATGCAGAGTGAGGGAAAAGAAGTGAGTTTGAACGAATTGGAGTTCATTGGTAGGCATAAAACAGGTAAGTTTTTGGAGGCAGCAGTAGTTTGTGGGGCTATAGTGGGAGGGGGGACTGAAGTTGAGATAGAGAAGTTGAGAAAATATGGCAACCTTATAGGGTTGGCATATCTAGTTTGTAATGATATTTTAGATGCAGCTGGATCTACAGAGAAACTAGGGAAGAAAGTCGGTGGGGATTTGTTGCGTGATAAGGCCACGTTTATAAAGTTGACGGGCGTGGATGAGTCTAAGAAATTTGCCAGGCAACTAGTGGCTCAAGCCAATGGAGAGCTTTCTTATTTTGATTCTACGAAGGCTGCCCCCTTGTACCATATGGCTAACTTCATTGTTTCTCGATGTGATTAATTTTCATGGCTGCTTTGGCTTTGTTTCGTTTAATGTGTGAAAGAATAGGAGCAAGGGGCAGTTTTTTAAGATTGTGATTGTGTTGGTCAATGAAACATTTGAAAGAAAATGTTAGGAATTGGACAAATAAATTGATATAAACAATGTAATGGACTATTTAAGTGTTATAGATGGATATGAAAATACGTCAATAATCTCCTTTATCTATCATATCTATCATTCTAATGGATAGTAGAGATTACAATTTGTCCTTTGTCTTTTGTCTTTTGAAACGATAAGAGCAAAAACACATATAATTGCCCTTTGGACCATTGAGTCTAATGGTGGTCAATCTTTAATCAACAATATGGTGAGGTGCTAGTGCAATTAAGCCAATACATTAGGATGGGGTATGATTTTGTGGAAAGTCAAGGGAAGTTAGTGGAATTTGCCCAAAAAAGGTAATGTTATGAGAAAGCAAACTGATATTGGACAGGATGATCCTTTAAAAGATACCTCAACCATAGTCCATAGAGAAATTTTTTCTCTTAGTTTGATTTGAACGATTAAATAGTCATTTGAAAGGAAGTTTAATTTTGGGATGGAATCTTTGGTAAGGAACCCTGGCTCTATTTGTAAATACTATAAAACAAATTTATTAGATTCCAGGCCTCATCGTCTTTTACCAATTTTTACTTTTAAGTATCTCCGAAAATTTTTTATACTCTTGAAATGCATGCTAGACTCTCATTTGGCCAGCCTAACTGCCTAACATAGAGGAAAATTAACGAAAAGAGGTATAAATTATAGGATTAACTTGCATGATGATGAGAACTAGTATGCTGGCTTATTCACTTAACCTTAGAAATAGCCTGAATTCTTCTCATCAACAACTTTATACGAAACATAAAATCATGACTGTTGATTATAGAGATCCTCTTATGTACCATACGTATTTCTTTTAGAGTAAATTAAATCCCATGAAATAACACCACAAAATCGATGAGTTTAGGCTTTATATATATATATATATATACACTTTACACATCTTTTCGAGATCTGCACAAAAGATTCGCAAAGAAACAAGCTGGATTGCATATTTTTCATTAAATTCATGGGATGCGGATGATCAACCAATTAATCACAATAATTCTAATGCTCTATGATAAAAAAACAGTTAATGTAACTTTCCTGAGAAAGTAAAAGCCTAGTTTATAAAAGATTATTGGTTTAGAAGAATTTTTTCCGTTCTTAATTTACGTTAAAAAAATTATCTGCATTTTGTGATGCCGTCGTTGGAAAGCTTGTATAAAAAAATTATCAAGTACCATGCTCATGTATACTCGCTAATAATTTATGTGCTTAACCAAATCAAACACATTCTTCCATAGTTCTAATTAGTGTTTTTTTTTTTTTTTTTTGCTCTTTTAAGTATCATATATGGTGCAATGAAAACATTATGTATGATGCTAAATGAACGCTTTCAACTATTATATCAATACTGAGGTATCAATCTATTTGATCGTTGAGAAAGTGAATAAAACCATATGGGTCTCACAAATTAAATGAGTCGGGAGAGTTTTGGGTGGGGTATAAATTTTGATATAATATGAAGAGTAAATGACAAACCTCTTTATTAAGCATGCATGTATAAATAATCTAGAAAGCTAGAAAGCTGGCAAATTTGATTCCTACAAATCTCAATTTTCCATTTCTTTCTGTGATTTAGATGACTTATTTTTCTCCTTTGCTTTTGCTACAAGATTTGCTAGCTGTACAAAATCAATATAATTATTTTCTTTCCTGGTATATTTTCTTTTATTCATTGTATATAAACACCTATGTAATTTATTAAAGAAATATACAGAGATTTATTCCTTCCTTAGTTTCTTTCTCTGTTTCGTTTCATGGTACAGGGTGTTGTTCTTGGTCGTTTATTCTTACTTTGTTTCTCCTATAACCGAAAAACAATAAGCTCTGCACATACAAAATCGAGCATCCCCCTCTTGGTCACATGACCCAAATCGAAGACCTTCAGGACGGGCTGGTCACATGACCCAAATCGAAGACCTTCAGGACGGGCTGTTCGGTCCGGGCCATGTTTTTTTGCCCAACTCTAGCCCATATATATATTTACTATTTACTAATAAAAAAATCACTAGAAAGGAAAAAAATATAATTCTTGATTAAATATTACAGTATTTACCAAAGTAATTGGAAATTAAATTACAAGAACTCCATATAAAATCAAGAATTAAGTTCCCTTAAAAGAACTTTGTTGAATTTGCTGCGCTCATCCAAAGAATTAAATGATCTTTCTTGTTTCTCCTTTTATAGAACTTGATTCCCTCTAATTTGTTTCGAATTAGTAAAGACACTACGTGATCAAAATATTAGTTTAAGGAAATTTGATCTTAATTGCTGAGTAAAAATAATGATCATTAAAACTGACATGAAGTGGAAAACTTACTAATGCATGGTATACAGCAGTGTCAATTTTTATCTAAAATAGTTGGATTTTTTTTTAAATAAAATAATAATAATAACTTTGTGAAAAAAAAATTGAGAGATACTTCAATAATAAATCCCCACACCCATATGCTAAGGTTATGCGTTTAGATCCGTCTCAATTCTTACTTTAAAACATTATATTTTTAACATTTTAAATAAAATAAAAATATATATCCTAACTTTAAAACATTAGGACGAATTAATCAAATTCATCTGTTGTATTTTTTCTCTTAAAACAACTTCTCTCTTATTTAATTCAAATGCAATGGATGAATTTGATATATATATATATATATATATGTATATAGATAGATATATTATTGTCAACGCCTTTGGGTTTAAGGAAACTCAAATTACAACAAAGAACTTAATTGCTGCACAGTATCTCAATTATTGCAACAATTTGGATAATTAATTTTATTACACCAAGAAAATTTGAAAACACCAATAGACTTGAAATTGCATGTGCAGTTCAATGTTTGACCTTACTCCTTTATGCATCGAAGATTTAAATTACTTTGAACTAAAGCAATGAGTCTGAATCTTTTACATGCATTAAAAGTAGTACATACAAGAGCTAGTATGGATCAAGTACTATAGCGTTGATTTGATGACTCATAGTTATATATATTTAACATGTGAAGTTAGTTGATAAAGCGGAGAAAACAGGCTGATAGGTGCGGACATGAAGTCGAATTTTTTTAAATTCCACTAATGAATTATTATAATTCTATGTGTTATTCTTTTTTCTTCATATTTTATTATCTCTATCTCAATTTCACGATATATAGTAAGCCTCAAACCTACCTTTAACGCTTGATTTCACAATTAATTTTCCTGCCATTTGTTTGTAGCTAAAAGCAGCAATTCAAACCAACAAAATCTTTCTTGAAACTTGATTTCAATGGCCTCAGCTTCCCTCAAGATTCCAATCAGTACTCTTCAGAGCCACGGTAGACTTCCATTTGGCCACCCTAAACTTGCCCCAACAAAATTCCATGCAATCCATGTTGGAAACTCATCGTCGGTGCGTCCATTTATGGCCAGAAAAACGATCATCAAGTCACAAAACAACCCTACACTGGAATTCCAACTCGAAGAATACAGGACCAAGAAGGTAAAACAAATCAACAAGGCATTAGATGCAGCAGTTCCATTGCAACCTCCTATCGAACTCCATGAGGCGATGAGATACACTCTTCTAGCCGGTGGAAAACGTTTCATCTCAACTCTATGCATGGCTTCATGTGAGTTGGTCGGAGGAGATGACGCTTTGGCAATGCCAACAGTCTGTGCATTTGAGATGATCTTTACAGCGGGAATGATTCATGATGACTTCCCTAATATGGACAATTGTGATCTTAGAAGAGGTAAGCCTGCGAACCACAAGGTTTTTGGTGAAACAACCTCAATTTTTGCTTGTAATGGTCTCCTTTGTCTGGCCATTGAGCATGTTGCAACCCACACCAAAATCGTCCCACTTGATCGAGTAGTTCGAGTCATTAGTGAGATATGCTCAGCAGCTGGAGCTAGAGGAAGTACGGCTGGACAGTTCGCGGACATAAATAGCGAGGGAAAGGAAGTGAGTTTGAGTGAATTGGAGTACATTCACAAGCATAAAACTGGCAGGTTTGTAGAGGCATCACTGGTTTGTGGGGTTATATTAGGAGGAGGAAATGAAGATGAGATAGATAGGTCGAGGAAGTTTGGTAGAAATGTAGGGTTGACCTATCAAGTGTGGGATGACATTTTAGATGTAACTGGATCGGCAGAAAAATTGGGAAAAAATGTTGCCAGTGATTTGCGGCACCATAAGGCCACATATCCAAAGTTGATGGGCATGGATGACTCCAAGAAGTTTGCAAGGCAGCTGGTGGCTCAGGCCAAAAAAGAGCTTTCCTATTTTGATCCTGTAAGGGCTGCCCCATTATATCATTTGTCTGACTTTATTGTTTCTCGTATGATATAGACAAAAGTTGTCTTTCATTGTTGTTCATGTTTGCTTTGCTTTCTTTTGAAATTGTTGTAATTCTCTATGTTAGGTTTTCTAAGGAGTAATAAGGGCTATTGTGCTATTAATTATTATGAAAGTTTAATTTAGAAGTTAATATGTAATTTTCGTTAAAACCTATTTCTAACACCTTTCGAAATCTTCTTTGAACAATATTTATCCAGTCAGCACACCTTAATTTTAATAGAACTTGGAGGCTGCTAATTTGGATCAAAACTGTTACACATATGGTTTTGGACGGATTTCGGTCAAATGTGATCAAATGCTAGTGAGAGTCTTGATTACTATTAAAACTTTGAGTAGTAATCAATTTCGTGACAAACAAGCAAGAGAGACAACTACACATATTTTTACCAAGATTGGAACTTAAGACAAATGTAATTGAAGTGGAAAGAAAGATGTCCAAAGCTAGCTTCATGTAGGACGAAGGAACGAACAAAATTAAATGTGATGCTTTATTCGGGCCATAGTTTTACTATGGAGCATGTTAAAACGTGAACTAGGTTTCGCAGTTTGTTTTATATTAGTAATTGTGATGGGAGAGTTGGTTTATCGTTATTTTAGGATGATTATCGGGATATTTGGATTCAATCTTACTCATCAAGTCACACTGATCGATAACGTTGTTGAATAGTTTCTTAGGGTTTGACGGTTTACTGGATTTTATAGGAATCCAAAATCTCATCTCCATTGTTTTTCTTGGGAGCTTCTCCGCAAGCTATCTTCAATAAATTACTGGGATCAAACTTGCTACGCTGTTTTTTTCAGCAAGTTTATAATAAGTTAAGGTTGCTTACAATCTAGAGAATATCTTCAATACAGTACCATAGAGATCAGTTTGCTGGAACATGTGAGATTTCTTCAATATAATCTATAACTCAACAATAATTTAAAATTTTGTGTGTCACGGAGTTATATGCTTTAAAGTCTAAATACAATTGATGTTTTGAGGTCAATTAAGCTCTGAAAATCTTGTCACATTCATTAATTGCTTTCAAAAAATATAAAATTTGATCAGATTTATTATATAACAATTTAATCTGGTACTGTATGGTACTCAAATCTATGCAAAATTAGATGCTACCAAAATCTCTCACTTATCTCTAGTTACATGGCAGCTGCACTCAGGAACAAGGCTAGATTTTTAGCATCTTAAGCCTAGTAACGCATTCAATCTAATAATTAAGATTACATTTCAAAATTTTGATTTGATTTAAAGGATTAAACACTTCAATAAAGTTGATGATTCTTAGAATTAATCACTAGACCTTAGAAAATCCATTTTCTTTTCTTTTTTTTTCATTCTAATGTGATGTACACAGGTGGAGTATGGCATCTTTTCTTGGGCAGAACAACAGCTCTTCTTGCGCAGCAAACCACTCTGCCGTGAGCACTACAGCAACTTTTCTGCCATAATATTATTTTATTTTAAAAGCATTTCACCAAAAAGAAATCATTTAACAGATTAACTCAAACAAATTTTCAATTCCCAAGTCAATAAATTATATTTAATTACACGAAGTAGAACTGTGACCACACTGATGACCAGTTTTTTAATGAACAATTGGGTTTGAGCTTTTTTTTTTCTTTTTGGGTTGATTCTATATCTGTTAACTTTATGAAGAGATCGAGTTGCTTACACGAATCAATAAAATGTGCTTTAAAGTTGTACTTGGATCGAAGAGTTGCAACGTCTAGAGTTAGATAAAAATAAAAATAATTGAATTTCCATATTTTGAGGTTATAATTTTTTTAGGGATAATTCTAATATCCCTTTATCGTTTAACCTAATCATTAATTATCATCCTATAATTTAAGAAAATTTCATTTTATTCTTTCTGTTAACTCTGTCAGTAGAGAATGGATTATAACAATAACTATACGTAAAAAGATCAAACTGTGACTTAATCAAAAATTAAAAAATTTTTACAAAACAAAATTAAAAAAAAAAATAAAGATTTAATTTGAAGATTGGATTTCCAATGCCCTATAATTTATTGTTCTTCAATGAAGAACATCGAAGAACAACGGACACCAATATCAACTTACATCAAATTAACAAACATCACATCAATGAACAATGTTTTTCTTCATTATTTTTCATCAACAAACACCAAATCAACAACAACAAGCAACAAATAATATCTAAGAGACCATATTGCATTTGGAAAAAAGAGAAAAATCCAAATTCATCATCCACAATTCACCATATCAATCGACCATTATCAACTCATTCATCACCATCATCATCAACAACAACCTATTATCAACCTCTCCCTCTCTATCAGCAACATTAACACACAATCATCATTATCAACCATTTGAAAAAAGTTGAGGAAAAAATGAAAAAGATAACAACCAAATAAAAAAAAAAAAAAGAGAGAACATCGGGTATCTTTTGCTGACACCAAGTCAAAGACACTTTGTTTTTGGCAAAGGAGACCTAATGCGTTGGAGACCAAAATTAGTCTCCTTGGCGATGGAGACTCAATGTTCTCCATGTCGAAGCCACTCTTGAAAATGGAAGAAGAAAAAGAAGATGTTCTCTATGTCGACCTCCGGTTTTCAACAGAGAAGAAGAAGAAGAAGATGGACAATTAGATGAAAGAAGCTTTTTTTTTTTTTCATTTGAATTTTTTTTTTGTCCATCTCCACCATCAATCGTTGTGGTACACAGTGGAGATGACATTATTTAAAAAAATATATTTTTTTTTATTTCTTTAAAAAGATAATGTTATTTAATAACTTGATTTTTTTCATTTGATTTTTTATTTGTTTTCATCTCCACCGTCCATCTTTGTGGTGGACGATGGAGATGACTTTTTTTAAAAAAAAAAAAATCAGTTTTAATTTAATTAATTAATTAATATTATTATATATTTATTTTATATTCTTTGATAATTTTGCTCTTCTATATTAACGATTAAACATAGACTTTTAACTTCCAAGTTGACAATAAGGGGTTTTTTTGGATATTTCTATGAATTACACGAAGTTTTTTTTTTATCTATTTTATAAATTAGTAAAGGAAATATTAGTGATTTCTCAAAATATTGGAAGACTTTGATTCTTTCATCAAACTACAGAGGATATTACAATTATCCCTTTTTTAATATAATTTATACTTTTATTCATGGTTGAATTTCTTATAGCCTATGAAATAAGTGACTGCTTGCTTCATCCTATTAGAGAAATGAAAGTGTTGAGTAAACCTTTAAAACGTGTTTATTTCCTGATATATTTATTCAAGAATCAAACTTGGAAGAGTTGATTGCAAGTTGCTTTCGAAAGACTATCAAAAAAGCTTTCTTGCACAAGGTTTTTTTTTATTTAAAATTATTAAAAAAAAAAAAAAAACCCTACTAAGAGGAAACTTACAACTCACATCATATATTTTAGTAGAGTAAGGGTAGGACTCGAATCCTTAATTTCTTAAGGTAAAAAAAGATATCCAACCACTCCTACTTAAGGATATGATGTGTCTCTATGAATAAGTTAAAAGAAATGTATTTAACTTCCAATTCCCAAAGCAGTGAACTCACTAGATTCTTCTGCAATATGACCACCAAGCCTTTTGTGCATCAAACAGAACTTTTTGTGCAATGTCATGCATGCACATACAATGGAATTTGAACTCCTATATGAAATTTTGAACCCTTACAAGGAAGCTGACAACCACTTACAAAGTATTTTATTGAAGAGATAACAAATTTTAACAATTCAAAAAATGAGACTAAAGAACCGTTAGTTTAATTTGTTTTTTTTTTTTATTTAATATAATTTATTTAAAAAAAAAAAAAAGAAAAGCAAAGAGCGTTTTGTTTTTCCCTATAAAAATACAATATGTAATCAAATTTATACTATAACAATTTGATCTAGTACTGCATATGTAAATACGACTCAGATCTGTGCAAATTTGATGCTACCAAAATCTTTCACTTTCACGCATCTCTGGCTTTCATGGCAGCTCTACTCAGGAACAAGGCAAGAATATCATGTGCTAACATTCTCCACCAACTGAACATCGCCAAAAACAGGACGATCCAATCACAAAGCAACCTTTTGCAGGAATTCAAAGGTGAAGAGTACATGACCACCAAAATACAACAAATCAACAAGGCACTAGAAGAAGCGGTTCCATTGCAACATCCAACTATGCTCCATGAGGCGATGAGGTACACTCTTCTAGCTGGTGGAAAACGGTTGCTTCCAGTGATATGCATTGCTTCATGTGAGTTGGTAGGAGGAAACGAGTCTTCAGTGATGCCAATCGCTTGTGCATTAGAGATGATCAAAACGGGAGGAATAGTCCTGGATGACCTCCCTTGCATGGACAACGACGATCTTAGACGTGGTAAGCCCACAAACCACAAGGTTTTCGGTGAAGCAACCGCAATTCTGGCTTGTCATGCTCTCTTTTGTCTTGCAATAGAGCATATTACAACAAACACCAAAAATGTTGCACCTGGCCGCTTGGTTCAGGCCATTACCGAGATATGTTCAACAGTTGGCTCAAAAGGGGCAACGGCTGGACAATTTATGGACCTCAATAGTGAGGGAAAGGAAGTGAGTTTGAGTGAATTGGAGTACATCCATAGGCATAAAACTGCAAAGTTTTTAGAGACATCAGCGGTTTGTGGGGTTTTAGTGGGAGGTGGAAGTGAAGCTGACATACAAAGGTTGAGGAAGTATGGTAAGTGTGTAGGGTTGGCATTTCAGGTGTGGCATGATATTTTGGACATAACTGGATCCACAGAGAAGTTGGGGAAGACACCAGGTAAGGATTTGGTGTGCAACAAGGCCACATATCCCAAGTTGATTGGCATGGATGAGTCCAAGAGGTTTGCAAGGCAGCTGGCGGCTCAAGCCAAAGAGGAGCTTTCTTGCTTTGATTCTACAAGGGCTGCCCCATTATATCATGTGGCAGACTTTGCTGTTTCTCGGACCATGTAGTGTAGTGAGTTTCATGGTTATTGTTATTTGCTTTGTTTTTATTAAAGTTGAGATGATGAGGATGGCTGTTGTAAGTTGCATCCATGAATATGTTTAAAATACAAATGAAAGAATTGAATTGATTTGATGTCAAGATTTAATATAAAATCTAGAAAGAAGGTTAATCTGATTCGTAGAATTAGATCATTGATAATTTTGTTTTCATGATAATAGGAAATGAGATGATATCTGAATAGTAGATATGGAAACTAAGAGCGGAGAAGAGCAAATTTGTAAAGTTGGAAATAAAGATATATTTCTGTGTATATAGCACTACATTATACCAACTTAAAATCACTACTTAAGCATTTATCTAATCATTATCTTACATTTCTACGGCAGAGAAAAGTATATAAATTTTAAATAGATACTAACATGTAAGTCAAAATTTTAAATTAATATAGTCTTATCCATGAATATAAATAATACACAATGCATCTACTATTGAGTTTGTAATTAAAGGTTAATCATTTATAATAGAGAGAAGTTGCAGTAGCCTAGTGAAAAGTCCTTCAAATACACAGTAATGAAATTGAAGGCGATTTATGTGGTAAAGATCCAAGAGTATGATTATGGTTTATCTACAAAAGAGTATGATTAATTATGATAAGTGAGATTATTACTAGCCGTTAGAGAAAATCAAGCAAGCAAATAATAATTGGAGACAAATTTGGTGTTATGTTCAGCTTTGTCTAAAGGAATTGTCTTATCTCTAGATTTAAATCCTAGGAATGTTGGAACACAATCTTGGGGACTGTTTCCTCTCTTTATTATTTTCTTCTTCAAACGGACATTTTCTTATCATTTCCTTCTTCAAACATATTGTATAAGTAATAATACTTGATTGAATGAGTAACCTGCTCAAAAGAGTGAAATAAATTTCATTTTGCTTGTTTGCTAAAGTTTATTAGTTATTATAAGCTCGCTATGATTATGTCCTTCTCACCCAACTTCTAAACATGTAATAATATTTTTACGAAAAAAAACAGAAAAACGAGAAAATTAATTTGTAAAAAGACAAAACAATTTGTACATTTTCCAACATTACTCCTTAAAATAAACATTACATTTGTTAAACGTCAACTTACTAACTTGCCAAAACAAAACAAATTATAAGCTCTCCTGGCACTGAAAATATGGCTGATAACGAAATGAAAAGTCATGTTGACTTGCCTTTCATAACTTTTTTTTTAAAAAATTATTGGGATCAGCCCTATAGATTAATAAACTATATTTTAGAAAGTATAGTATTACTCTTATTCAATGGGTCAAGTCGTTTTAATTATGTTGGTGTCAAACAAATGACTCCAATATAATAGCATGAACAATTTTTTTTTTTTTTTTTTCGAAAATCTTGATAATTTTATTTAAGGAACATCTGCGTTTAAGATATAATCCGGAACAAAATGAAACCAAAATTAACTAAAGTTTCTTTGAAAAACTAAATTAAGTTGTAAGCCTATGAACTACCTCATTACTCTTTCTAAGAGTAAATTAGCATCGAACATTATCCAACTTGAAAAGCAAATAAAAGATATCCTTGATGAAAGGACCTTCAACTGTAAAAAAATTCTTAACCTGAATTGTTATGATAACCAAATGAGCATCTTTCTCCACAACTTCAGGCCTAAAGTTATAAGCCAGAGCAAACTTTAAATCCTCCCTGAAATTCTTAGCTTGAATTGCTATGATAATGTGAACAAATAATATTGATTAAGTGGTGTATACCTCTTTTTATATATTTGTGTTGGTTAAAGTTGAAATCTTGACTCTAATTGACATCCATATTTAAATAGTATGCATGAATAGGCAGCTTTCTCTTGTTGTGAGGGTTCAAGACACGTGTGTTGTACTTAATGATTCAGGTACCATAATATATGGTTACGCATGTGATTGTCTTCGATGTTATGAAAGTATATATATATATATATATATATATATTTCTTTCGATATTATAAAAGTGGATATCTCCTAATTATTATGGGAGTCTAGTTTGCTAATGAATGGTAGATCTCCTCGGTTGCTCTGAAAGTACATATTGATTTTTCTTTAACGCCACGAAAGTTGATATTAACTTCTTTTTTATTAATAGTATAGATGTAAACATCTTCTTGTTATTAGAATCTATATATAACCCATAAATAATACTCGATCTCGGGGTTCCAAAAAAAAAAAGAAAAACAATTTTTGTATAACGCCTCGTTGAAGTGGATTGAACTAAAACATGGATTATAATTTTTTTTTTTAATAGAGAGAGAGATGCACTATAGTTTGCGTGTGATTCATTCCAGCCTCATTAATCAAACAAATATTTCATCAGTCGTCAAGCATAATATTGAATAATGGTAATAATTTAGTTAATTGTTGGTTACTCGCCATATTTAAGTCATTTTACCTCTCGTTCTCAAATGGTCAAATGATGTTTATCTGATTAAATAAACAGAATGTTTACTGACCGATCGATAATCAAAATTTAATAATAAAGAATAGTTTATGAAAATTTTGATCTCTAAAGCTTGGAAGTTTCCCTCTTTCACACTTTGTTCATTTAACAATAAATAATAGTATTTAGAGATTATTCAATTAAATACTACAACACA
Organism: Litchi chinensis; assembly: GCA_019925255.1. Taxonomy (NCBI): domain Eukaryota; kingdom Viridiplantae; phylum Streptophyta; class Magnoliopsida; order Sapindales; family Sapindaceae; genus Litchi; species Litchi chinensis. The sequence continues at coordinate 1,961,213 of CM034467.1, forward strand.
CACATCACTTACAATATATACATGCATACATATATATAGAATTGCGATCCAATACGAAAAAATATACGATTGTCTGCACCAGATGATTATTAGTGTATATATATGTGAGGGAAAGGAAGTGAGTCTGAGTGAAGTCAACTTCAATTATAGACACAAAGCTGGCAAATTTGTTAAGGCTACTGTGGTTTGTGGGGCTATAGGAGGAAATGAAGAAGAGATAGAGAGGTTGAGGAAGTATGGCAACTGCATAAGCTTGATATATCAAGTGTGCGATGATGTTTTAGATGCAACCGGATCTATTGAGAAAATGGGGAAGAAAGTTGGCTGCACGGTAAGGCCACATACCCAAAGCTGATTGGTGTCGATGAGTCAATGGAGTGTGCAAATCCTTTGGTGGCTCAAGCATATAAAGAGCTTGCCTACTTTAATTCAGCAAAGGCTGCACCATTGTATCATATAACTAACTTCGTTCTTTCTCGTATGGTGTAATTTATTTTCACACATTGCTCGCATTGAAACGATAGGTAAGAGCAATTTGATATGATATATAATAATCATTGCGTAACGTAAATGCGCCATGTTTTTGCCTATTGAAGACGCAATGTCTAACTGCTCTACATAGACAACAATCCATTCCTATTGCATGTTGGGGTACTTAATTTTATTCTAAGGAGAGCTCATCTTCATGGAATGACATCTAATAGTTAATAATACAATGAAGGTTATGATTTGATCTCAAGGCTACAATACATTTCCAGAAGGTTATATAATACATAGAAGTACACCATTCACATTCATTTCCATGACGTAGGGAAGATACCCGAAGAATTCAGATTGGAAAGGGCAGAGAAAAATGAAGATATTAACCAAGAACTTTGGGACGCCAGCCAGCAATTACATCCTCCGGAAGTGCTCGTGTTTTGATGAAAGAATCCAACGAGAAGATGGTCTGAATATCAGAAAATATTAGTGATATTAGGAACGAGGACCATTACATATAAAATAGACGCAGTGTAGCCAATAGTAATTCATAAACTTAAGTTTAATCGTTCAAAACATGTGGAAACTTGTGAATCAATGATTACAAAACAACACATAACAAGATCATAATTAGAGCTAAGAGGAAAATAAATAACTACAAATGTGCCTATCCCAAAAGCTACTTTATGTCAATTGAAAAAGAATCTTAGGATTTCAATGCATTTTCAGCCTTCTTAAAAGTTATTTTATGCATGCCAAAATCAGTAAAGATAGTGCATTCAGATTGCCATCACTGGAAAGAAAAAACCAGCCATGATACTGCTGGTCTAGTTCACATGTAGAGAAACATTTTGGATAAAAATGCAACAACCAGATCTAAAGATTACGCCTACCTTCATGTAGGACTTCACGTATGGAAGTGAATCTGGAACTGCCCATTTTTTATAGTGCCCAAGAGCAATCTCTAGATGGTACAGCTTTGGTCCCAGGGACAAATCTGCAGCAGAAATCTTCTCACCATTGATGAAAGGACCCTACATATGGAGGATCAAAAAATTAGTGCAGGCAGCAAGTGCTACAGACTCTAGATGCAAAGATATGGTTTAAATCTGATATCTCTTGGTCAGCAGCTATCAGCGTCTCATGATGTTTTTCCAAAACATACAAAAGCTAACTTCATTACATAGTCCTAAGTGAATATACGAATCAAGTGATTGCCTTTTTCTTCGCAAAAACGCTGTGCATAAAACTTTTGTGTAAACAAATTGCTAGTGCATCTTTCTAACATGACTCAAATTAATAAAAATCCAATTGAGATTTTAAATAAACCCAGTGAAGTCGTTAAGAATAAGTCTGTACGTGCTATGAACACCAAGGATGGACATAGAAATTTGAACACATTTTCAGCAAGCTCTTTTCTTTTTTACTAAACCACAGGTAACGTACCACTTCATAAAAAGTTAAAACAGATTGAAGGCAACAATCATCTTTACATGAGGTAATTTATAACGTTTTCATCTCAGAAACATCAATTGTGAAGCAGCATGAAACAGCTAAAGATTGAAGCCTCACATTTTCTTTAATATAACTGTCGAATGAAGTTAGCTCATCAAGTAATGCCTGCTCAGTTCCATCACTGGGGTCTTTGCTTTTGAGAAAACCAATAAAAGTGGAGAAGATTTTTGATCCCCTGCACAACAATTTGAATAGTTGATCATCCTGAGTTCATATTCTCATTCCAAAACAATTTGAAACCGTTATTACACAACATGTGATGCATTGATCACTGACAAACCAAAGCAAAGACCTTAATGATATCAAAATTATGTAAAATATTTGCAAAAGCAGTTATAACATGTTCGAATGTATCCTTTTCCATTCATTCTTCTTTAGTAATTAAATAACGCAGATGTTGTGTTGCCATTTCTGAACCTTTAAAATTAAAAAACAAAAGGAAAAAAAAAAATCAGTATCTCAAAAAGTTAATACAAGTGTTGATACTAAACAATAGTAAGAGCTACTATGGTCGAAAATTATTACTGATAATGAGTTTTACATATCGACACCAATGGGATTATATGAGCAATAAAAGACAGTTTGGAATTTGGAATGAAGTGTATGTTAAGAATATCCAAAAGCGAAAAAGAAAGATTCTCTAAAAATATTGAAGTCTTGCTTTAGAGTTAAACAAAGTGCCTAGAAAATTTACCATACTACACAAGCTTTAATGCTGGTCACCATCTAAACCCACCCAAGCACTCAAGCGGTGACTGCTAAAGTTTTGGACCACAACCATTTCAACACTATCATAAGTTTTGTGTGCCTCTATTTGGAGAAGTGAAAAGGGAGGGCATTTCTAATTGCTATGATAGCATCTTCACATTGCTATGTCAAAAAACATTTATTAAGACTATCTATAAAAAGAATTAAGGGAAATCACACCATCAAATAACAGATTTAAAACTTATGTTTAACAGCATTGCTATCAGGCACCACTCTCACTCTAGATGCTAAGGAAGCAACAACATTGCCAATCCTAGACGCACTTAATGCAATGCGTAAAAGTGCAAGATCAGTCGTTTCAATCTGGATAACATGGAATATAAAACATACACGGAACTCTTCTCCGGTGGGGTTACTAGCGGCGGATCTGGGTACTTTTCTTCTAGAGCTTGCGTGATAACATCTGAATCGGGGACCCACTTCTCATCAAGTTTCACAACAGGAACTTTCCCTTCTGGACTCAGTTTCAAGAACCTGAATTGAACAAAACATGCACTTAAATTTCTCTTAACAAATACACACAACAAAAAATCTTATCAAGACAAACGAAAACGAAAGGCAGCCTATAAAGTAACAGTCTTCGAGTGCAACAAATTTCAATCCTCCAAACTGATAAGTTAAATTAATTGCATGAAATTAACAAAATCTCAAAGAACAATCTAAAACCAATCACCATTCCGGCTTCTTGTCCAAATCTACTAACTTCATGTCGTAAGGTAGATACTTTTCCTCCATAGTCAGCAAAACTCTTTGACAAAACGGACCTGAACAACATTTTCAAAATACAAATAACACCATATGCGCCACACCATTGAAACCGCAACATCAATTAACATATCATACGCAATTTCGCAACTAAGTATCCCAAATGCATTGCAAAGAGTCCAATATAACCACATAAATATTATAGGTCTCGTACCTAAAAAAAAAAAAAAACTTTATGACGCCTGACTTATACACCCAAACCATTTAAAATTACATTATGTGACATAAATTATAATTTACCAATCATACAACAGACTAATGTAATCGAAAAAAATAAAAACTCACGCCATGTTACATGATATTAAATAGCTAGTTTATATTCTACATACAGGATTGATAACGACTAACTATTCCCATCGAATAGCATATATCTGGTCTCGTTATCTGTCTCATATCCTCGATTATTATTAATATTATATGTAATTTGAAGTAATTATCTTGTAAAATAAAATAGAGTGAATATTAAATAACTTAGGATTGAAGAGAGAACTCACAGTCGCCAAGCTTGTTGGGAGTGGTGATGGAGCCTTTGACGCAAATTTCGAGAGGAGCGGCCGAAGCGGCGGCGGAGACGGTGAGGGTGCGGTGGCGAGTTGGTCGTGGGAAGACGGAGTAGGAGGTGTGGGGACCGTGGCGGAGAGTGAAGAAGCCAATGCGATTGATTGCGGAGGATGATGGTGGTGGTGGTGGCGGGCTGGATTCTCAGTGGCGTCGACATTTTGTGTGCTGGTGTGTTGTTTGAGAATCAGAATCCAGAAGAGTGTGGAGTTAAAAGTGGGAGATGATGTTACTGTGTATGTATGGTGTTGGCAGCTTTGCTCTTTTAACACGTGGCTACTGATAATGTCACATAAGTTCAAGTTTGGATTCCACGAGACAGCGCTTTAGGATTGCTTCTATCTAGTGGGCTGCAGGGTGGGCGCTCCCATCCCAGCCCATGGAACAAATCCAATTCAATCATTTTTTATTATATTAAATTTTAAATAAATTAGAATGGATTAAATTAGATTGAAAAATTTTCAATTTAATCCAACCCAACAAATACCTATTTCTAGTTCTAAATTCAATATTTTCTCTTCTCTTTGGAAAATATTTATTAGGGATGAAGATTAAAACAATATTTATTATATTAGGAGATTTCCAACTTAACCCAACTAGAACTCAAAAACCCTCACCCCTATCTTCTACTTATAAAATAGGATGTTTGGTAAATCTTACATAATTTGTTTCTCTTATAATTAGTTTTTGAGAAATTGGGTATCAGAAATAGTAAAGCTTATATATATATATATATATATATGTATACATATATTTATTATGCTAGTTTATTTTGCGTTAGTTTAGATCATGTGTATCCCATACCTCATATTCTATGTTTGTAGTCAGGGGTGTAATCTCACCATGTACGTTTACTAGTAGATCAAAGCAAACATCTATTCACCGATAGAATATAGAGGTGCCAAAATGGATTGAGAGTGGCCGGCCGTCAAGTTTGCAAACTTGAGTAAATATAGATGGGTTGGTCCTTCACAATTTCAAATGATTTTATTGACATATTGAATGATAAGACTATTAGGATAGGCACCCCTATTTGTTTTGGATGTACATGTAAGAAGTTTTACTCTTTGTAGTGAGAATAGATATTTCTTATTACATGAATAAATTTTCAAGCTATACATTATACTTAATTTCAATAATATCTCATAGATTTATGGCTATTGGTGTCAAATTACATTGTAATTTATTAAAAAAGCAAAAAACGCAAAAGCAAATTATTTTGTTATTTGCTAATTTATCTTTCAAAAAATTTACTAAAAAAGACTCATAGATATAAGGTCCAAGCACACCGACTAGTATAATAACTCACATTATGACAAAATGAACCTCTCTTGATGATCAAAACAATAAGAAATTGTAGAAAAATTAAAAAAAAAAAAAAAAAACAATGTGATTAAGATGTAAATATTTCAAAATGTATACTGTCCTTCGAAACACAACAATATCGCCTATCGACATAAGAAGAAAATTGTATAGATTTAAGCTACTCAATGAGATTATTGAAGGAAAAAAAATCTTAAAAAAAAAAAATTCTAAAGTGAGGTGTACATACAAAATGTGAGGGGTACAAATATTGTCAGTATTAAATGTTTGGATGGTGATTTTAGTTATCGGGACTTTTTTGGTTTTGGGTTGGTCCAGTGGCTGATGGGCTGGTGGTATTGAGTGAGTGACTTTTTTGCCGATTAATTTAATTAAACGCTCAAAATTATGTTTTTATATATATAGAATTTTTATAATCAATACATCCTCATTTAAAATTATTAGGATCACCAATCAAATCGATATACATATATATATATATATATATTAATGAGGACTAGTCATTAAACTATTTTCAGCCCAATGGATATGCATTTCGATCTATAACGGTAATATTATTGTGTTTAGCGGTACAAAACGATTTACATAATTACATTAGGTGCACATTAATGATATTGAAAAACATTTCCGGACCTGTCCTAGAAATATAAAGATCCTACTTATATATAATCCTTATCTTTCTAGGACGAACTGATTTTGTTAAAGTATAGACCACCTTTGTGAGTCATGATTATACAATAGTTAATTATATATATACATATATATGTAAATATATATATATATATATATTAGTTTTTATAAGAAAATTGACTATATTGAAATTTGGTGAGGACTTGAACTATCCTTATATTGTACAAGTATTACCAATATTATTGGATGAAAATTGTTTCTATAAAATATTCTATATAAGCAAATCACAAAATTTTGAGACAACAATACTATTTTTATTCAAATTTAAGTTATAATATGTAGTAAACAAGACCGTTTTTGAAGTTGAAGCCAAGATAGAAAATAAAATATTCTCAAATTTTGAATGAAAAATTGAGTTGCAAAGATGTCATAATTAAATAGGATATATACATTGTGATTTTCTTTTTCTTGTTTAAATAGTATGGTGAAAACTATCATTTTAGGGTAAAGGAGTGTTGAGCTGCTGCATGATGCTTTTATGGCCATTAGAATGCGTTGGCAATTGGGACCTCAATGTCCAAAATCACATGGGAAAGGCATGGATGGTTGTTTATGATAGGAGACAACTGCCTTGAGAAAGAACCCACCATTCCATTTTCTTTTCAGATTCAAATAATGCATCGATCTGACTTTTTTATGAATACATATAATACTTGTAACTAGTTGTTCATATAAACTCATGTTGACTTTAAAGAAGTTAAAGGTTCAAGTCTTATCTTTGTTTTTTAAAACACAATGTATGGGTTATAAGTCTCCTCTTGATAGGAGATGTCCTCTTCTCGGTTGTCATCCAGGTCACACTATAAGTGATCCATCTCGACAAATTTCAACAATCATCTGACCAGTAAAGTGTCAACATTAAAAAATAATAATAAAAAAATTGAGGTACTTACCACTCATAATAAAAATGTTAATAAGTGTTTTCTCTTTTGAAAAGGAAAAAAAAAATCTAAATATTATTGATTGGAGTCAGCTTGAACATAATAATGAATGAAATTAAGACTCTGAGAAAACCAAATCTCATCAGTTATACAGGAATGAGCATGTCTAGCAAGCTTGTGAGCAACTCTATCACCATTTATGGGGATAAACTTTCAAAAGCAACCTTAAGGATAAAAGAGAATATTTTTTTCATATTATCTATCAAAGGACCGCATAAAGCAAATGGATTCGAGGAAGTAATAAACATAAAAGCATTGAATGAGCAAAAATTTGCCAAGATCGAAGAAGTAAAAAGAAAATGCATGCACCTAAAATTATCTAAAAGAATTGAAAAAGCAATTTAGATTGTGATTGATGTTTGTAGTGAGATGATGGAGTTAAAGAGGAGGGTGCACATGGAGAGTATGGTGGTTGGCTGACAGACTAGTCCATCTTTGGCACTGCTTTCTCGATGCTTTTTAAGGTAAAAAAAAAAAATGGAGGGAAATGATACCTTGGAGGGGCACCTTATGTTAAAGTCATATTTCAAGACAAAAGACTTGGTACGCCAAACTGATTTGGCTCAAATTTTATCAGTTTTTGAGCAGATTGGTACGCTTCAAAGATAATGTTTTGACAGGTACGATTATACATATGTAGTACCATATGCATAGAATTGCTTTTGAAAATGTTTGTAGAGAAGTTTTAATCTCTAAGTATAGAGGATGAACCATAATCAATTTATCAATAATGTTATATAATCCAAAATTAGTTCCATCGATGTAGTATGTTTAATTATCGCAACTACGTTGATTATAAAATTATATGTAAAAATCAAATTATTATATCATTTGAGTAAATTTTGGAGTAATGCAGTATTATTATTTTATTATATATTTATATTTATCTTTTTTAAAAATTTTTTATATTTTAGAATCGAAAAAATACAACGCGTTAAATTAGTCTTAATTAATGTTATATTAGGAAAGAATATGCCTTAATCATACATATGAAAATAAATATTAGGTAGTTTATCTAGAAAGGAATAGGATTGTTAGCTAACTAAAGATATACCACTTTGTTATTTCAATTATAATATATGCACTGCCTCATTTAGATCTATTGATACTTAACCAATTCATCTAATATTTTGATCACTCACAGAAACACCCTATTCAATTATCTACATAATACTCCAACCACATAACATTATATAAATATTATTAGATCAAATTTCACCATCAATCACTAAAAAGGAGATCAAGACACTTAGATTAGATGCTTGAACTGTTATTAGGAAAATATATATTGTTTTATGGAGGTGTGTATAATTTTAACTTTATTATTTGAGAAAAAGAAGTCAAGTTATATTTTCTTTATATTTGCAAATTGCAGTTTAAAATTTTCCAGAATTATTATTGAATCAATGTATTTCACTTGCAAATTAAAGCTGGGAACATGTTGTTAAAATTAATTAAATTCTCTTATTTTCGACAGTATGCACTAAAAATAAAACAAGATTTTTACATGAAATAAAAGAAAACCATATTTACAATTTTTTTAAAAGAAAAAAGAAGTTATCTCGTTTTACACATTATTCTCGGTTCAATAATAATTTGAACTTAAAAATATTACTAGATTAAGTGAATAATTTTTCAATATCAAATCATATAGGTTAAGACTAGTTAACTCTACTATTAAGTGGAGTGATTCAATGGCATCACTCTTACCCAGCTTACTTCTCTTTAAGCAACTGATAGGGTTCAAGTACCATTACCCATTAAAAGTGAACAATTTCTTACTAACCCACATCTATATGAGTAAATTTTTAATATATCCCTTCAATTAGTATGCGGTTTTTTCATTTACCATTGGTTACTATCTCCCAACTAGTTGAAAGGAAAGAGTAAGAGAGTAGCAATTTAAACCGCATCATAGAGTCTAGATCAGATGATGCCGATGGTTTTAAATGTATTGGTAAAAAAAAAAATAAAAAATAAAAAATAATACTCAAATTATAATACAAAGTCACATAAGCAATGACCCTTTTGGTAGAGCAATATGCATGATTGATACCTAATCAAATGATGATATGATTATGATGATGATAGGTAGCCCGTGAGGGGTCCTGACGATGTAGAAATGGACGGTGAAATTTTGATATTGATCTTGAAGATGGGATCCACATGCATGAGCTCTCTCGTCTTTCAACTATTTTTAGATTAGTGATGAGAACAACACCAACCAAAAAGATATACTTGTGCCTCTCCTTCCACGGCTTTCTTTCACCATACAGAGCACTAGTCGTAGTGTGGACAGTGCTGCAGCCAGTTGAGACACTTCGATTTGACATCAATTAGTGTGGTACCTTTATTCATCCACCCATTAACAATCAAGAAAAATATCAGGCTCTTTCAAGGAAAAGAAAAATATCATGCGCCTAGCCTAAATTTATTAAAACATGGATATGACAGTCTAGTGAATGTTCTTAAATTACTGTTGCTATTTCGAAATATTTTCGATACCAACCACTTATAAATATGAAAATTTGTGAGACTATGTTATGCATAATGTCAATATTACTTCTTTGTTATCAATATTTATTCATCAACTCAAATGAACGCTAAACTATTCGTTATTATTATAGTATTTTTTCCTTCCGTAAAATTATAAATTTTTATAATATATGTTGATAGTTTCTTATATATGCTATAATAATTTATCATATTAAGTTTAAAGGATTGGTGACGATTATGAAGTTTTAAAAATCATTAATTTCTCTCAAACTATTCCCAAAAAAATCACAAAATTATCTTTAAGTACTGGTTGAACTCACAACTTGCTAGTAGTACTTAAATTTAGCCTTCGTTAGGATTTTCACTCATATAAGGCCATAAATATATAGGTTACGAATAACCTTAATGCAAAATAATTCAAATAAGAACTTTCAAAATGTTTATTTTTATATTAATTTTTTTTTAATTTTAAATAAGAACTTTCAAAAAATATATATATGGTTTATATGTAAAACTAGTAACAAAGTTCAATCATCCAATAAATTATAATTTGCTTAAAAAATGTGAAATTATAATAGAAAATAACCACATGAACTACCTCAATTTGAGTTGCGCTAATGAAATACTCTCTAAAACCATGACCCAATACATTTCCCTTCTTTCATTTTCTATTATTTCGTTTTGTCAAATCTCCCATTATTTTCAAGTGATCTAATCAAACATGACAAATTGTGATATATATATATATATATATATATGATAATTCTCTAATACTGACGTTTTAAAACTTTTATTTAAAGATAATTTATTTCTAGTTGAATGCAATGGGATCCATTGAAATTATGTGTTTGTAATTACTAATTAGTAATCTTAAAATAAAAACTTCAAGACAAGTTTATCATATATATAAAGTAATTTCATCATCAATACTTCCTAAATTTAAAAAGTTAAAACAAACCAATCAAATTCATGTACTGTATTTTCTCTCCTAAAATCAATTTTCTCTCATATTTAATTCAAATATAATACTAATAAATAATTTCATCATCAATACTTTATAAATTTAAAAAGTTATGACAAACCAATCAAATTCATGTACTACATTTTTTTTCCTAAAATAAATTATCTCTCTTATTTAATTCAAATATAATTGACGAATTTAATTGATTCGTCCTAATTTTTAAAATTGAAAGACATTGATGATAAAATTTATATATATATATATATATATATTCTTGAAAAGCATCTATTCTTGCAAATATGAAGAAGAAATTTTTATAAAAATACTAATAAATATGTTTGATAATAAATATGTTTGATGAGATCTATGATATAATTAACTATTAATTAGAGAATTGAATGAGTTGTCGAGGGCCAAGTTGAACTAGTTAAAGAGCATGCATGGTTGAAATAAGATAATTAATTAACTTGTTTAATACTTAATTATTTGTCGGTATGTACTTCGTTTGTATCGCTTCGCTGCCGGCGCGAATGGCTAACAAACAATAATTAAGGGATTACTTATGATTAATTAATTCAATTAACAGAAGCTTCAATTATTTTATGTTAACATATCACGACCACTAAGTACACCGAGATTGCTGGAAATTGGAATAACTTTTGTTTTCAAATTATTATAAATTTATATTAAATATTCGTTAATTTTAAACTAAACTGAGCATCAGAGGATCTTGATTTAAAATCAATGAAACTATTGACTTGTATTTGAACAAGAACTAACTACCTGTATCAAACTGTATATCAAATTGCAATGACATATGGCAGAGGAGGATATATAGATGGGTGATAACATGTGAATAGAGACAACCATGTCAAGTTAGGATTATGAAATATTGAGATGGGAATTTGTCAACTCATTATTATTATTATTATTATTTTGTGTTTTGATCAAAATATAGACATATATATATATATATATATATTTTTGTTTTAAAATTCATTTCAGAACTTGTATTGAAAATTTTGAATAAAGTAATATTAGCTAGTTCTCACAATGAAGATGTCAAAATACACATAAATTATAAGATGATTTAATTAATAATGTGATAGTTATAATTTTCATGCCAGTTGCCATATCAATATTTGATATGATTAATTTACGTAATTATATTAAAAATATTAATATATCATATTTATTAATTTGACAACAATCACATTAGGGTCTATCAAAATCTATTGAAATTAAGTACTATATTTATGTTTTCATATACTTATTTTTATAATATTGAGGAGATATTTCTCTATGCATATTTGTAAATATATATTGTGAGAATTGAAACATGGAAGTAGAGCTATAATAACTTTCAATCAAGAGTGACTCTGTAGATTATATAGTGTTAGTTCATAAAAAAAAAATTATTATTAATTTTGAAATAATATGGCAAGAAATCTCTCTTATGGTTGTTGCCTAGTTTACAAAAGGTCATCCTTCATCAGGTCAAATTTGATGGAGTGAATCTGACTTATATGAATTTTTATTTATTTATTTATTTATTTTTCACATCGCTATTATGTCTACTCCGTTGAAGTTATTTTAAGATTTTGAGTCGTGTTCCTCTCCATTGAATCTTGAATTAACTGTCTTTCAAAAATAAAAAAACTTGAACTGACTACGTAATTCAAAAACAAAGTATTCACTATTCTTTTGATTTTATTATTTTGTAAGTTTCATGTGTACAAAATCTACTAGGGAACTGATTTCTTTGGAAATATATTTCATGTTATTTAGTACATAAAAACTTGCTAAAAAGAATCTTAAATAGGAGGGTATATCAAATCAAAGCTTCTAGTGATTGTCCTAAACATAAAGAAAAATTTTATTTATTTATCTTTTCTTTGAAACTAGATGGACAAGGCTTTTTACATGGTCAAAACTGTTGATTTGTAGTGTTTGTTTCGTGCTTAAATAAAAATTCAAAGAATTTCGAATGGTTGGGACAGAAACTGAATTCCCCTGAATTCTTTATCTGTTGTCAAAACATGTTTACATACATATTGCAATCCAATGTGTAAGATTTGAAGAGTAGAAAAAATATAATAATTTTACAATGTGGCTACTAAACACAAAGTCTCTTCTTTTAAAACCTTGCTAATATTAAAAATCTTTGTTTAAATCTTTTGGAGCACCATGGCTTCTTTTGAGTCATTTTATGGCATGTTCTTTTTCATTTGAGATTTGTTAGCAACATTGTTAGGGGAAAAAAAGGTATTCCTCTAGTATATTGCATGATAATTTTTAAACTTAATTATATAAATATTTTGTAAACAAAGCATAGCAAGAGTGAATAGACACACAAGAGATTCAATGTAATTACTTTGATCAAGTTTTTCTCTACTTCATATAATAGGACGCATTTATAAATTTAAAATTAAATAACATAATATATATATTAAAATTAAAATATGCACATTGCACTTTCAATATATATATATATATATATATATATGCATATTCATTGCAAAGTGAGTTGGTGCTCCAATTCACCGTCTAGCAACATAGGGTGGGTTTGAGCACTTGCCACGTGAAAACATGACAATTTTCCTATTTGAAATATGGTTTGATCTTTTCTGTTTTTTGAAAACAGTTTTTCGATTATACAATAAAATTATATCTTAGTTAGATCTGTTTGATCTGATATTAGGAGATATATATATACATTCATCTATAATTTAAATAATTGATTCTCATTCTTTTTACATTATAATAGAACTTGAATGTAATCGGGTTTTTTTCTTTTATTAAGAAAATAGAAATCTCTTAATATTCTAATATTTTTTTTATTAATGAAAAAATATTAACTTTTTATATAACGATGAATTGCAGTAGATTTTGACCTTTTTTTTTTTATTATCATGGGTCAAATAATTTTCCAATTATATAAAAATATTAAGATAATTTTTTTTATAAAACATGGACAAATTAAATTCTTGGAACAAAACACAATTTATACATGAGAATCACAAAATCAACACTTTTTCTTTTAATTTTTAATTTTTTAAAACTTTTTTTGGTAAATTGTGAAATATAAATACTAGGTGAGAGAGAGTGGGTTGTTGGGGACCACCAAGATTAAAGAATCTGTGCAACGTGTCAAAACTACATGGTGATTGGACCAATGTGAAGAAAGAGCTGTCTTTCTGTCAGCTTGGCTTTTTGCCTCTGTTCCCCTGTCTTTTTTTCCTCTTAAATTTTATTTTTTTTAAATAGATTTTTTTATATTTTTATACATATAAAAGTATATATAGTGCCCTTATGTCACTCCTGATATGGACACCCCAATATCTCAATAGTACGCCACCGTCAGTTAACGGTTCAAACCTTTTTAAATCGTGAAAACGATTTTATATCTTTTTAAATTAGTATATTTATATTTGATAAAAATAAGTCTATATATGTATTTAATTAACATGCAAAATGCTTGTGAAAAAAAGGTTTTTAGAAGAGTTTGAATTTGATGAAAATAGGGAAAATAAAAGGTCTTGAATAAAAATAATTTAAGACGTCAATTCTATCGTAAATGATTAACTATAAAAATTCATACATTATAAAAATAGTCTTTAATTTCATATTTACACACAAAGTCTTATCTATTTAAATTAATTAATGTGTGCATATACGTTATTTTTATAAACAACATCATCTTTTCTTTGTATATACGCAAAATGATGGTTTTTACTTAAATCTTAAAATTAATAGTACAAATATGTAATAATATAAATTCAATTTACGGCAATATATACAGAACCAATTTAAGCTAAACAAAGACATAAAGAATAATGAATAGTTAAAGAGAATATAAGTATATTTATAGAATATAAAAGCGTCTAGATACTTTATTCATGGTCACCCTTAAAAGGGTCTTTTATATACGAGCAAAATGATGGTTTTGACTTAAATCTTAAAGTCAATAATACAAATATGTAATAAAAATCCAATTCATGGGGGCTTATACATTACTATTTTAAGTTAAACAAACACGTAAACGATAAGGAATGTTTAAATAGAAGACAAGTATATTTATGGAATGTAAAAGCATTAATGTACTTTATTTGTCGTCACTTTTAGAAAGATCTCCTATATCTTGAGAAAATACTTTACTAACTAAAATTATTATTAACGTCATTCAACTAATAAAGCCATTTCAATAAAATTTATCACTCACATATTTTTTAAATAATTATTAATTATGATATTAATTATTTGATTAAAAATACTAAAATAAAATAAATTTTTAAAAGTAAAATACTTATGTTAAGTTTTACTAGGTGTCACACAAATAATTTGATATATAATTCTTAAAGAATAATTTTTAATTACAACAAAGTGTTTTTTTTTCTCTTACATAGAGAGAAGATTTAAACCGGTGATATTAATCTTGTTAAAAGGTATGGTTAATTATTAAATAAGTTATATTTGAGCACCATCACAACAAAATGCTTAAATACAAATTTTTTTTATTTTTTACTCAAATAAATTCTACCTATTATTATATTAATTTTTTAAAACTAACATTGAACAAATCAAAGTTTGATAGAACCTATCAAGTTCAATCACTATTTATATGATCTAAATATTTATTGTCACAATGAGTAAAGACAACTTTAAGAAAAAAAAAAAAACTTATAAAATGTGTCTACCAACTTGATGAATTGAAAGATGCATAACCTCCTATGTTAAGAGATGACATACATATTGGACTATTATCTTTGAACTACTAATCAATATTTTCCTTGTTTTTCTTTTTTGATATTCTAACATTGAGTCAGATTATTACTAATAGAATTTTAAAGCACGATTCGAATTTTATTTTTTAGATAATAGAAAAACGATTGTTCACATAAATATAAGAATTGTATCCACAAAATTGGTGAAAATTGTGAGTTGAACCTTACCACCGAGAGATGTGATATACAGGTTGATGAGAATTGCTTTACTATTATTCCATCAGGCCATTTCACCTTTCTCTAATATGTTTCTTTGAAAAAAGAAATGTCTTGGTCATTTTTAGCTGTAGTACTCAGAAATCAACAAATGAATGCTGTTACTCCTTCGCCGTTATCGTTAACGGCGTTGTGTATATTTTGTTTGCCGTTAACTTTGAGAGGTAGGGTCCCACTAGGATGTTGTGATAGTCCTAAAATCGATGTTGACGTCTGAATCTCTTCCCTCGATCTCATCTTCACCATTTTGTGGGGCCCAATCAGATCAATAATACTACTTCCCTTGCATTTTCAGCTATTTTTTGTGGCTTTCCTTGCGCGTCTACTGCACGTTCTCTATAACTAATGCCACTTGGCTTTTCACGTACACTAACCTTTGTTTGCCCAGCGTCTGTCTGCAAGTTACTTGCCTTGTCAGCGCGTCAATTCTAAAGTTGACCTATGAACTCTCCTCATGTGGTCCTGTAAGAAGTTGGATGGTTTCCTTACTCGACTTTGATGTTGCGTGGGTTACACTTCCAAGCACACGAACCTATATATACTAAATTCAGAATTATTATGATTGGAAGTTTAATAAGAGTTTTTATTATGATTGGAAGTTTCGCTCTGCGTTTGCTTGCGTCTAATAAAAAAGGTTTAGTAAGATTTTTTATTTTTCAATATCAAACAAAATTTAAGACAAAAATTGTGTTTAAGTTTAGTAGGATAAATTTTATAATCATAATTTGGATATCAATCTAATGGAGATCCAGATTAAATGTTCAAATTAGATGAACAGTAAAAATTTAAACCTAAATCACTATTTTTATTTCAATTTTTTAATTTTTTTATATTTTCATTTAGTACATTTTCTCTATCATCTATTTATGAAATAGACCTTGATAATAAATTTTTATTATTAAGTATTATTCTACAGTTTTTTATTTTTTATTTTTAAGCAAGTATATATTAGCTAGGGGTAAAATAAATTTTACATTCTGCATTTATAAGATCTTAATTTTTTGCTAACTTTTTAACGGTAGGGAAAATTTATACAAAGATAAAATTAGAATAAAAAGATAGAGATTTTTTCAAATTACATTGGATTTGTTGAGATTATCATTCAAGAAAATAAATATATTTATCAAGATTAGGGTTCGTATAGGGAATTAGTAAAGAGCGTGTGACACCCGTCCTTTTATAAGAGTAAGAGAGATTACTAGTCGAATAAAGGACGATGGACCCCACGTGTTGTCTCAGTTCCCAAAATCCGTTCATTGAATAAACGTAAGGCCACCCGGTTCTCTCATGTGTGGGTGTTGGGTACTGTAACTTTATCATCATCACCATCAGCATCTCTCTCCTTTAATTTTCGAATTGCGGTGCTGCCACGGCTCTTTTGTTTCTAAACGAGTCTTTTAAAACCTGCTTGCTGGACCAGATTTTTATACTCTTTCTTATCCTTCAAAATTTCATGACAAGCAAATGTCTAAATGGTGAAATATTAGTTTTAGTTTACGAAAATATTGATTAAAATATTAAAAATTTTTTATTAATTATTGTAAAATATGAAAAATATTGAATATATAAAATACAATATTGTATTTAAAAAAAAATCAACAAACGATTTTAAAAATAGAGTATAACTTGGACACATACTTTTCTAACTGCAAACGCCACATGGACTCATTTTGTCTAGTCATACCACTGTGAAATGAATAAAAACAACTGTGCCATCCAAAAAACTTTCATGTCATTGGCCAAAAAGCATTGACACTTGATAGCCCATCATCAAATATTAAATCATATTTTTGGAATTTTTACTAAAAAAAATGATACAAACCTTACAAAAACAACCACAACAAAAATGAAAAAAAATAAAAATTTACTCACCGTGCTTACATAAGAATGATTGTGCACTTTCTTAATTAAAAGTTTGAGTTATACCCTGAATATTAAAGCAAAAAATGTAAAAATGAGTCTTCTTTTTATATGAATTATTATCTTTTAATTATACAATTAGTTATCTAAATCTTGCTATCAAAAATGGATATTGCTATGTCTTCTGATCATAAAGTGTTATTGAACTTTAAAGTGTGCATGTTTAAAAAAAATTATTTTTTTATTAAAAACTAGCCAATTATTATGGCCTTCCTTGCTCCTTATCTCTTTCACTCGCAGCCCTCTCTCTTGCTGTTCCTTCATTGGACCTTCCACCCCCAAAACATCTTCTCTTCTCTCATCATTCTCTCTCCCAAAAGAAAAAAAAAATCCAATCTCTTTTCTCGCCAATGAACATGTAATAATCGAATCAGTCAAGAAGCATAACCAAATCCAACCAACATGAAGAGAGATCTCCAGGAAAGCTGCGGTGGCGGCGGCGGCGGCGGCTGCGGTGGAAGTAGTGGTAATAATAATGTGAAAGGAGAATGCTCATCAAGTAAAGGAAAGATGTGGGACGAGGGCGGCGACATGGACGATGAGCTACTGGCGGTTCTGGGTTACAAAGTCAAGTCCGCCGACATGGCTGACGTCGCGAACAAGCTCGAGCAACTGGAGATGGTGATGGTTTCTGCTCAAGAAGACGGAATCTCCCAGCTTTGCGATACCGTCCACTACAACCCCTCCGATCTCTCCGGTTGGGTCCAGTCCATGTTGTCCGAGCTCAACTGCAGCTCCACTTTCGATGAACCAAAACCAGATTTCCAACCACCACCGCATCAACAACAACAACAACAACAAATGGTCACGAGCCAGTCACGTGGTGTCTTCAACGATGATTCCGAGTACGACCTTCGCGCCATTCCCGGTGTCGCCGCCTACCCACCACAACAAGCCGATTCGGATTCCGATACCACCAGGAAAAGAATCAAAACCGGATCCGGATCCGGATCATCCCCTCTTTCGGTTTCTGAGTCAACTCGTCCTGTGATGGTGGTTGACTCACAAGCAGCAGGTGTACAACTCGTGCACACGTTAATGGCTTGTGCGGAGGCGATCCAACAGGATAACCTGAAGCTAGCTGACGCGCTGGTGAAACACATCGGCTTGCTTGCCACGTCACAAGCTGGCTCGATGCGAAAGGTCTAATTAATTGCATCATTAAATCGTATTAATTTAATTTAATTATTAAAGTTAAATTTATTTGATTTGCATAGGTCGCGACCTACTTCGCTCAAGGCCTGGCGCGCAGAATCTACAAAATCTACCCTCAGGATAGTCTGCTGGAGTCGTCCTACGACGATATCCTCCAAATGCACTTCTATGAGTCCTGTCCTTACCTCAAATTTGCACACTTCACGGCCAACCAAGCTATCCTTGAAGCCTTCGCGACGGCCACGCGCGTCCACGTCGTCGACTTCACGCTCAAACAAGGCGTGCAGTGGCCGGCTCTCATGCAGGCTCTCGCGCTCCGGCCCGGTGGCCCGCCCGCTTTTCGCCTGACCGGCATCGGCCCGCCTCAGCCCGATAACACTGACGCGCTGCAGCAGGTGGGTTTGAGGCTGGCCCACTTGGCCGACGCAATCGGGGTCGAGTTCGAGTTTCGTGGGTTTGTTGCGAAAAGCTTGGCGGATCTTGAACCCGAAATGCTGGATATCCGACCCGAGATCGAGACGGTTGCGGTCAATTCTGTTTTCGAGCTCCACCGGCTGTTGGCCCGACCCGGTGGTTTTGAAAAGGTGGTGTCTTCGATCAAAGCGATGAAGCCGAAAATCATTACGGTTGTAGAACAAGAAGCGAACCACAACGGTCCGGTTTTTCTGGACCGGTTCACGGAGGCTTTGCATTACTATTCGAGTTTGTTCGACTCACTAGAAGGGTCCGCGTTGACTCCACCGACTCAGGACGGGGTCATGTCCGAGGTGTACCTGGGGAGACAGATATGCAATGTGGTGGCTTGTGAGGGAACGGACAGGACTGAGAGACACGAGACGTTGACTCAGTGGAGGAATCGGTTGGAATCGGCCGGCTTCGATCCGGTCCACCTCGGCTCGAATGCATTCAGGCAGGCTAGTATGTTGCTGACTGTGTTTGCTGGCGGAGATGGGTATAGAGTGGAGGAGAATAACGGTTGTTTGATGCTTGGGTGGCATACGCGGCCGCTTATAGCCACCTCTGCTTGGAAACTCGCCACCACTGAGTTGTGATGGGTTGATTCGGTGGCGTATTCGACTGAGTTGAGGATTCGAGTTTGTGAGAGAGAGAACTAAGCTAAGTCAGCCAATCCAAGTGTGTAATTGTAGTTTTTTTTTTTTTAATTTAATTTTAATTTTAATTTTTTTTTTTTTTGGGTTTAATGTGGATGAATGACATGTTTAATGTAATTTGTTAGTTTTTTTTTTTTAAAAAAAAATTAAAATAATTTGTTTTTTAAGTGAGAGCTAATGAGAATATGTTTGTATTGGAAGGATTTTAATAAATTGAGAGCATAATTCCCTAAGAGAAATGACATCTTTTACATCGTTGTTTGTTTGTTAGTATTTCTCTAAAGAACTTTTTTAATTACAAACCATGATACGGTAGAGTTTTATTTCATATTAGATTCTAACATTTATCTAATTTAGTATCAGAAGATAAAATAATAATAGTAATAATAATAATTTTGAAGCTGGTTGGATGAGAGAAATTAATTCAATCCAATCAGAATAATTTGAGTTGTTCTCATCATAAGCGGTATTTGAAATTTTTGTTTTGTGTAAGTTGGCTATACTAATGATTGTGCAAGACATCTTAGTCTAAATCTTAGATAATAATTTAGTGGGTTCGGTTTTATTCGATATAATTTTTTCTTTAAAATGTTTTCAAGTAAAGATTAGTCTCAACAAATCATATATGCTTTCAGGTTTTTTCAATATGATGTGAATTTTTATCCTTTTTCCTTTTTTTTTTTTTTTTTATTTTTATTTAATTTTCATTTGGTTTCTATGATTCTATCAAATTAACCCCCCAAAGGATTTGATCTGTGATTTGAGAAGAATTTTAAAAATATATATAAATACAATATTTTTTGAAATAGTTTAGATACAACCTTCAAAAAGGTTGAATACATCTACGAAGATTCTCGTTGATGGTGGATACCTCAAATTTAAAATCTAATTTTAGAAAATTAAGCACAAAAGTTAGTTTAAAGTATAATTGTAGAAGTATGTCTTTCATTTTAAGTACAAATGTATAATAGTAATAAAAGAATCATATTCGAAGGAAGATGAAGCCGGTGCCTCTTCCATGATCCGAGACATGTGCTCCTCCGTGGCCAATGGAGGAGGTAAGCCTCTTGTTTCTAATCTTCGGTTCTTGATTTTATTATATTTAGGGAATGAGTTTTGATAACCTTAATTTCATTGGAAGGTATGATTATCATCACATTACATTCTTGATCATTAATTTTTGGAAATTTTAACTATTTTTTAGTAAGATTTGTTATTGAGTTGTATTTATTGTGATTATATAGAATCTAGTTTAATATTTTGTAGACTATGTATTTAAAAATTTTTATTTAGAAGTCTAACTAAATATGCTAACATAATCATTGGTTTATTTTATAATTTTTAAATAATCACAAGCTAGAAGTTTGTGGGTTAGAAATGAACATTTTTATATTAATTTTATTTCAAAAAAAAAAAAATGAATATTTTTATATTAACTTTATGCCCTTTTCAAAAGAAAAAGAAAATGAAAAGGAGAAATTTTTGTGATTTTGCAAGTGGCTTGTGGGTTGTGGTCATTAATTTGCCAAATAAGAGGGAATTTGTATGGTGTTTGTTTTCTTACATGCATGTATGAGTTTAAATCGTGCAAGGCTACAAGCCTCCATCCACTCTTGAGTTGAATTTTCCCCTAGACAATTATGTTCGACATTCAAAAGCTCAATCATTAGCTGATTATGATAATTTAAGAGTCAAAATGGTAATAAGAAATATTAAATCAGCTACGATTGTAAATTAAATATTCACTTTTCATTTTGCCACATAAAATATCAATATAAGGGATTTGAAATATAAACGTGTGACTGTATTTAATATTGGTAGTAGGGGTGGGCAACACTATTTTTGGATTGATTCCGACTGGATCCGATCCGAACATGGTAAATTTACGAATCGTCATTTTTGGATTTGAACATGATTTATCAAGGGGAAGGAACTGATCCAATCCGAACACCCAGTCTGTGGATCAGATTGGATCGGTTCCATGTTTGAACACCTGCTTTCAATTTCAATGTATACACCAAAACCTTCTTCTACCTTCCTTAGTTTCGAACAGCTTAAAATGCTCCCAACAATCTGACTTAATAAACTGACGACTACTTTCATTCTTCATTTTCTTCTCTATTTTTTTTGTCACCCTAAGATTTTGACTTTTTCCAATTAAACTAACATAATCAATATCAAATTCAGACTTCTCACCACTCTTTATACTTTTCCCCATCTATTCACAATAACAATAACATATATATATAATCAACAAGTGAAATATGTAACTCAACAACAAAACACAACAAACAAGCATATAAATCACTAAAATACTAACACCCAATCATGTAAATATCAAGCTAAAGCTGCAAATAGACTTATCAAGCTGCTGAGATAAGAGTGAGAGGGAATGAGAGATGGATGTTAGGGTTAGCTTAAGTGAACTTTATATAGGGGCATATGAAATTACGTATGTACCACTGTTCACGAGTTCACGGATCGGATCGGTTTTGGATACCCCAATTCGATCCGATCCGTGAAACATAGTGTTTTCACAGGTGAGGATCCGAACACCTTACTTTGAACATGTGATCCGATTCGAATACCTACGGATCGGATCAGGGTGTTCGGATCGGTTCCATGTTTTTGTACCCACCCCTAATTGGTAAGGTTATTGCCACCTATAAAAGTGATTTAAATATCTATTTTTCTAAAAAATATTTATATGATAAAATTGTTCTTAAATAAAATTATAAAGAAGTATATATTAATAAAATAACTCATGTACTTTAAAACTTGAAACAATTTTTTTTTTTTTTTTTTTAATTTTGTTAGTTAACAAAACAAACTAAAATTCATAAATATTTCTAACAAAAAATCTATAAAATGAAAGTTTATGAATATTACATATATGAAACGATTCTTCAAATTTCCAAATGTAAATCACTATTTTCAAATTTTATTTTTTATTTATCCTAACAGTAAAGATTGATTAAAACACAAAATAAAGTTTTATTCTTAATGAAAATTTTGGTGGTTTTAACCTTCAAGTGTGGCTTCTTCTTCTTATTTTTCTTCTTGATAAAGTGTGAAATTAAGATTAAAATTAAGAATTTTTGGTCAAGAGAAACAAGGAAAGAATAAAGATAAAAATTTTATTTTAAATGAATGTAATTAATGTTCTTTAAATAGGCTTAATATTGCTATATATATGGGTGCTTTTATTAATATACAAATTTTTAAATTTAATTAATGAATGTATTAATAATTTTAGTATAGAAATCACATTTATGGGTGATAATATTTGCATCCATTTAACATTTATATGCCTTCATATAGCTTCATCTTGCATAATATATATATATATATGTATATGGTGCTTTTAGATGAAAATTAAAGTGTCGAGCCATTGATATACAAAGCTTTGTGTGTGCTCATTATGTGAGGTTGTCGGTTTTGCACAAATGTTCTTACCAATAAATTTACGTTTTCATTTAAAGTCTAATTCATTATATCGATGAAAAACGTGACATAAGGCCATACTGTAGTATATACATGCAGTCTATTATGATAACTTTTATCATGTACGGATTCTACCTTTCAATACTTCGAATTTCTACTGATATAAATTTACTATCACAAAAAGGTTGAACACTAGTGTGCAATCAATATGAATTTCATTTATGGATTCGAACTTTTAATACATCCACCACACATCTTCAAGTAGTTGGTTTGACCCATCTGTACCATCAATATGTGGGTAATTTTTTCATTTTTGGCTTTCTTTCGATCTTCTGGAAGCAGAGATTCGAATCGTACCTTATGCTTATCTTAACTTGTCTTGACAGTAATCTAAGCTAGTGTTAGACAGCAACAAAAAAAAAAAAAAAAAAGCCACAAAATAAAACAAATTTGTAAATTTATTTTACCATCGAAAAGTTGCACACACCTTGTCCACATAAGAAAATTACCATCTTTTATGAAGACATGGATAAGATAAAGGAAAGGTTATATAGTGATTAATTATGAAAATAGACAAGACGGTAGGGTAGATATGAGTTTGTTGCTAAGGTGAATAATGATTAAGTAGGGATAGAAGAAAGATAAGATAGGAATTAAGGTTTATCCACAATTAATGATTTATATTAGTTAACCTGATCTTAGATTATAAATATGGGGTAGTTGGAAATCCTGTAGCTTTGACTATCTAGAGTGTACAAAGTAAACGACATTGAGAATAAATTAAATGTTGATTTAATTACTAAATTTAGTATCAATTTTTAAATTTGAATATCACTAGAAATGCTATATTTATGATGTATTAACTAATTAGGAATACCAATAAAAAATAAAATTTAATTATTGATTTATGATTAGTGTGTTTAGTAAAATTTATTAAGAATTAACAAGGTAGACTCTCCAAATTGAAAAAATCTTTTATGGATCTGATCCATTGATCTTTTTTTTTTTTTTTTTCATTTATTGATCCGTTTCACCGTATCAACAGTAAGATAGACTCATTAAAGATTTTCTTATTCAAATCATGAATTAAATTCCTATAAGAAAGGGCATTTATAACCTCTTTCCACTTAAAATATTATGTTCATTTTTTCTGATTATCTTTCAAATGTCACTTGATAATTTCATTTTCAATTTATATGTAAACATGATTAAAAGTAATTTAAGCTCGTATATGGTCTGACTTGTTTGGCTAGATCCATTTGTTTGACATCTCTATACTGTATACAGACTCTTTAATTGCTAGGTCAAAACAACTGTGGCTTTGAATTTTGACAAGTTGGCACTTACGTTTTTGGCAACAACCATAATTGAATATGATTGAATATCAATGTGGTGGGAAGTGATTTTTTGACAATTAATTAGCATTAATTTGCTTTCTCACTTAATCTAATCTTAATCTACAGAGCCATTAATTGATTGGCCGTGTCTTCCATGAACTCAGCCAACAATTTTGATGGAACTCGCGATGACAAATTTGACTAAATGGCTCCACCAACAAGCACTTATTACTCTCTCAATTTATAGGCAAACATTGGGACCCTCTTTGCATGAGTGTGAGTACGAAGCACTTTTTCTCTCAACCATCTTTCAATTGAAGAAAAGCACTTTTCAGTAGAAGATTGGTGCAACTTTTTATCAAATGTAGAGTCTATCTCCATCGCTATTGGAATTCTGTTCAATCATCATATTAAGCCATTTGTCATCATGAGGAAACCATACCAATCACACCAATTGTTCTCCATACACTCGATGGTTCATTGGGCCGACAGTCAATTAGAATTAATTAACAAGATCAGTGGATTATGCAACAAAAGATAAATTTTTCTAGCTAGTCCTAGTAGTGGGATGTCTACTTCTTTTTATTCTCTGACTCTATTATATTTTATTTTAATCTTTGAGCAATCTTTGTGACAATTGCTTAGATAAATTGATTGATTGTCACACTTTTCTTTTTTTCTTTTCTTTTCCTCCCAAGTACATCTTTTAATATATATTATTGTGATAAAATGATAAAAATGGTTCAAATTCGTAGTTTAACAGTAATTAGGCATAAATTTTAATAGTGTCAAGAATATATAGAGTTGCTATTTGAGACTGTCATAGTTGTAGTTAACGTAGTTTGTATCTTTTCTTCAAATTTTTTGGCGGGAAGCTTCATACTTCTCTTTGAAGAAGGAAGAATAAGAAAAAGAAAAAGGAGGAAAAAAAAAACATAGACTCTCAAAGTGTTGTAGGGTTTAATGAAAAATTTAGCAAGTGAGAAGAAAAAGAGAGAAAAATAGAATTTTGTCAAAAATTTAATACCTTGAAACATAAATGATAAAATCATTCAAATTAGATGAAAATATCTATTGCCTTTAGTTTTTGCTCACTCTGTGGTATTTTTACTTGATTTATTTATATAAAAATCATTTAAACCACAATTTCCTAGCTAATTTCTTATGAAGAAAATTTCTAGTATTAATATTTTTTCCTCTGACTTATTGAGGCTTCTGTTGATTATAGGGATCCGAATTTGATGATGAAGTGCAATCCACAGAGGATGAAGATGGTTATACAATGTTTTTTGTCAGTGGCAGATCCATGGATCCAAAAGTTCTTGTTAGAAAGAACACTTAAAAATAATGATAATAACAATAAATTCATAGTTGATGGAAACAAGGTTATTTTGTTGTTAAATCTCTCTTGCCTACATTAATAAAATTGTATGCTTGAATTATGACCTATACTGAACCTATATTAATAGGATTATAAATCTGTGTAATGTTTCATATTTATCCAATCTCATAGTGTAGTAATATTTTTTGAAAGAAAAAGAAAGATTAAAATTTTTGTAAATGTAAATTTATTTTGTGACTTTCAATTAAAAACTAATAGAACTGAAGTGCAAATTTATTGATTCAAAATAAAATGAGTTATCAAAACAAAAAAAAAAAAGAGAGAGAGAGAGAGAAATAATTTTAATGTAACCAATTTAAATTGATACTAATATAGTTTATCAAATTAATTAAAATTTTATGCTAGATTAAAAATAAAGAATTAAAATAGATTAAGAGAAATGGTAATAATCCATCAAAGAAATGTAAATTAGTAGTAGTGTATTAGCGCAAGATGTGCCAAATGAGAAGAGGATATGTTAGGATAGAAGGGATGCGATATGCGGTACATAATATAGACTTTGAGCAAAGGAGAAGTCAAATATGCTAAATAATCATCGAAGGCAAGAAACTCGCCTTTGTAGACAAAGAAGATTCTAAACTTGACATAAAAATGTTGACTTTTGAGAGAACTATTCTAATAAATTTATGGCTAATGTATAACATGCAGCGAACAACTATTAGCGTGAAAGTAATCTAAGTGATAAGGGGCAAACACCATCGCATACATTATGACACTTGGAAAATAAGTTCTTGTCTCTTTACAACAGGTGATTTAACGTTTCATTAGTTAGTTAGTAAGTTCTTAGAGAAAACACAATTTTAATAAAATTATCAAATACAAGTAAATCCTAACTTAAGCATCGAAGGGTATATCCGGAGAAAAACTACAGACCACTTTAACAAAGGTTTTTATTTATTTTATAGGTTTACTTGCAATAGATAGTTAAGATAGATTTCCCTTCAAAGGAAATGGTCATATGAAGATGTTGAGAACCTCCGTACCACAATTTTGGTTGCAACAAGTAGAGTTACCTATAAATAAAAAGCAAGTGAAAAAAAAAAAAAAAAAGGATGTTAAGATTAAAGAAGTAATGAAACATATATCAGAAATAGAAAATATATAAACTTGCAAAAAAAAAAAAAAAAAAAATCAAGCATGTGCCCCTCCTAAGCCAATGCTGGGCCTACCACTCTTTTTTTTAGATACAAATAGTTATACAATGTTGAAATAGTATATATAAAGGGATACATGAGTTTAGTTTAAATTGAAATTAATAGATATTTTTAGGGGTGGGCAAAAAAAACTGGAACCGAATCGAATAAGATCAAATCAAAATGAAAATATCAATTTTCAATTTGTATTTGGTTTAGTTCAGTTTTTGATATCAAAAACTTAATTTCGATTTGGTTTTGGATCGGAAAAACCAACCCGACCCGAAAATCAAATTTTATAAAAAAATTAATAAAAATAAAAATATAAAAACCTCATCTTAACTCACTTCTAACATTCCCAACCCTAGTTGTGCCGACCTTCCTTTTATCTCTTATCACCACTCAACCTCGTCAAACTCTCTCATCACCTCTCAATCCCGTCATTATTGCCTTCGTGCTACCAAAGTTAATGAAGTAGAGCCATATCTTGTTGTTGACGTGGTTGTGGATCAAAAAGATGAGGGGGTAGTGTTGGATGGACTTGAGTACTTTGCAGCCGTGAAGGAAGCTGAGGTGGCGGTGGAGCTTGCCTGAGTTGTTAAGGTAAGGACACATTGGGCTATTTGGAGAGGAAATGTATAGCCTTGGTGAGGAATCTGAAGGTAGAGTCATAGAGGAGGATGAATTCAAGGTAGGGAGAGTGGAGGAGTAGGGCTATACAGGCTTGGTGTAGGAGCAGTCTATCTTTTTGCATTTCTTGTGAAGTTTTTTGAGGACTTTGGTGATGAGAAATGAGGTTAAAAATTGGGAGGTTGTGATAAAATTAGGGTTTGGAAGAGGAGGTGTGAGGTTTAGAATTTTGAACAAGAAAATGGGCAACTACGTTTTGGACAAGACAACCGATCGAGTCGACTGAATTGCCCTAAGTCAGTCTAGTTCAGTTTATATTTGTAATTCAATTATGTACAATTTTCTATGTTGAAAATCGATTTTTTCGATATTGGTTCAATTTTACCCAAAACCAAAACGATCCGTGTCCATCCCTAGATATTTTTATGAAAAAAGTTAAATTTTATTTATTTATTTGCTTGAAAAATAGAGATTTCGACTTGGAACCTAAATTGTGCTAAGAAATGTAATTGCCAACCATACTATAAATATGATTATAATTAAATTTTACTTAAAAAAACAGTTGGATGTTATTTACAAATCTCTCTACAAAACTCATAACAAATTAGCCGGCATCAATGAAAACAACAATTTTTGTGCAACGAGTTATATAATGTAGCATCTTCTTGACTAACGAGCCATTTTGTGCAGCTCAATAGCTTTTTGTGTGCACTACAGGAACTCTTCTGCCATATATATATATATATGACATTTTTTGCTGTAACATTATTTTATTTTAAAAAGATTCCAAGATTCCAACATAAACATAGTTTTCAACAATGCAACTTAAAACAAAATTTCAATTCCCAAGTCAATAATCTCTCTTTACATGAAGTATAACCGTGACCAAGCCGATTTTTTTTTGTGTTTAGAGCAGTAGAATAGTGTTCCTTTTCGAGTTTTTTTTTTTTTTTTTCCTCCCAAATTTTTTTTGATCGATTCTAAGTAGGGCTAATAATTTGGAATCGGACACGACAGGTCGATACGAAACCGATACGATTATTACGGGTTAGGTAAATAAACGGGTTGACCCGTCCAACTCATTTACTAATCGTGTCGGGTTCGTATTTTCTTAAACGGGTCACGGGTTGACCCATTTAACGGGGTAAAAAAATAATTTTATATTAGAGGGGTATTCATGTAATTTAGTGGTAGATATATATTTTTATGTTTTGGATTGTATTTGTGGATGATTGTGTTTTTTTTTAGGTTTTGGATTGCATTTGTGGATTTAAGAGGTATTGTGTATCTTTATTTAAATTTTATTTTTATTAGATCTATATTAAAATTTAAATATATTAAATATGGTTAAAGGAGTCATAAACAAGTCATTAAACGTGTCAGTTAAACGGATCATTAAACGTATTGGTTAAATGGGTCAATAAACGTGTTGGCTAAATGGGTCAATAAACGATCCGTAAATAAACGGGTTAATCGTATTGTTTTCGTGTCGACCTATTAATAATCATGTCGTGTTTGTGTTGAAGGAGTTCGACCCATTTATTAATCGTTTCGTGTTCATGTCGGTAAAAAATAATCGGGTCGTGTTCGTGTCGTGTTCAACCTAACCCGCCAACCCAAATTGCCACCCCTAATTCTAAGTTAATTTTATGTAGCGAGTTATATGCATGAATCAAGAAGATGTGCTTTAAGGTCGCACTTTGATCGAATTGTTGCAATGTCTAAATTTTGTTAAAAGTAAAAATACTTGAATTTCCATGTTTTGAGGATATAAGTATTTGTTTTCTTTTTTTTTAAACACTAAAATTATTGTGAATTTGAAAAATAACAACCAGTTATTAACGTTATTTTTATTTTATTTTTATTTTTTTACACCTTCTATTATTAGTTTGCGAATAGAAGATATAGGTTACAAACAAAGGACTATAAGAAAAATAGTTTGCATACTAGCTAACATTTGATAGTGTTAAAAAAAAAAAAAAAAACTAATTTCGAAATTGTAGTGATATCTGCTGAAATATTCTCTTATATTTTCGTAAGCTTAATTTATACTTGGATGCATGTATACATAATCACAAATAACTGTATATATACAGATTATGTTATCATGAGAAATTTTTGCAGAGAACTGAATGTCAGGCAGTAATAAAAGCTTCAACATGACAGCAGCAACTATTATTTTGTGTCCTGCAACAGGAGCCTTTTGGCTCTCTGCACAAGTTAAACAAAATGTTTGTAACAAATTTCCTGTATCCAAGTCAGTGAACTCTAATTGAGCCTTGCACATAGTACTCCACACAAGGCAAATTAAGTGCTGCAATGTCCTTGCTTCTCCTTGATTGTATGATCAGAGTTTCGTGTGGTGAGATAGGGCTTCGAATTGTACTCAAAAGCAGCTTTTACTTAATTTATCGTTGGGAGTCACTACTTTTCGCTTTGATTAATCTCTATTGTATTTCTCTTCGTTTCTCAATAAATTTTCTCCAGTAAGTCCTTTGGCTGCTTAGGTCCTTGTTGTAAGAAAATAGAAAGTGCTACAATGTAACCACTCACCAGCATGCTCTTTTCTCGTGCTGACATTTATTTGTCTTTGTAGCGAGTGGCACGCATGGATCATGTGTTTTAAAATATTACTCTTTTCGGAAAAAAAAAACTAATACAAATGGTCTAGAATCTGTCAGAAATTGTGGAAATTAAATATTACATATGCGCTTTAGAATTCAATTTTTATAATACTGAAAGATATTTACTCTTATAATATGAGGAAAACGTATAATGAGATTCGAACTCTTATGATAAATGTAAAAGACATAATACCATTTGAATTATAAGTGAATGTGTTCTTTAAAGTAGTACTTGGATTGTACTATTGAACTTCTAGTTTATGGAACTTTCACAATGCTTAGCAAAACAGGGCATAAAAATCACATTTGTTAATACAGCGTGTGCTCATAAGGAGGTTGTGAATGTATTGGCCACGATGTCGAAGGCTATTGCGAATTGAATTCGTCTTGTTTCAATCCCTGATGTTGATGCTGATAAAGTAAAGTTATCTTCTTGTCTATGCCAGGAGAATTGAAGGAATATATTGAAGAAATTTATGCATCAGAAAGTGATAATTATCCCTCCAAAAAAATCCAATATAAAACTAGATAATAGAAAAATAACTGTGGAGCTATCTGGCTACATGAAGTGAATACATAGATGCAATTTAGTTTTAAAAAAGGAAAGAATACATAGATGCAAATGCAATAGACTAAGCAAAATCTATGTGAAGCGAGACCATATTTTTCTTGAAGAAGATAATTATTAATGACCAAAGATTTTGTCTGAGTCACTCAACAATCTGGGCTAACAAGCTAATTCATAAAACGAAATTGAAGAACTTCTAAACAAGACGAACGAGCTACTTTTGAATCTTGGAGAGAGGATCATCCCATTCCCACCGGTGGAAAGAAAGGGAATTTCAACCACCTAATTATACCCCTCTGGTGTATATGCAAAATGCACATGAATATGCATGTGAGAAATTAGAGAGAGCCAATTAAGCTAACGAGCTCCATTTTCATCTTCTTCATCCGTCAACCTTATCATCTTGATTTCCATCTTCTTCATCATTCCCATCACAAAATCACAAGAAAAGAAAAATCCAATCATCAAAATCAAAATTTTCATGTTTAGTTAACCATCATGGGCCCAAGTAATCGGACTGGGCTGATGCAGTGGTCAGATTGTCATGTACAACATTTCCAAGTGCACCGTTCAAACTTAAAATGAGACCTTTCTTTTTTTTAAAAAAAAAAAAAAACGTTAAAATGAGACCCAAATCCACATAAAAAATAAATAAAATGTTTTCGCAAGCTAAAAATTTGCACCTTGCTAAAATTGTACCGCACCCTATAAAAAAATTGTTTAAAAACTTCTAATTTTTAATTATAATTCACTTAATGAGTTACATATAATATCTTTAATTTTACTTGTGTATAATTTCATATATAAAATTCACTAAAGCTATAAAGTTTCTAATGAATGATATATATAAATTTCACATTGAAACACTTCTAATGAATGATATATATATGTATATATAGATGTATATTCTACAAATTAGAATTTTTTAAGAGATTACTAATAGAGTGTAATTAATTACCAAAAGGGTGCACAGTTTAAGTAGGACGTAAATTATTGCTACTTTTATCATTCATTCCTCAAGTGTGTTACATTCTTTGAATTATTCTTATAAAACATCTTATCAAAATTATCCAATTCCAACAAATTTATGTTGGTACCAATTTTGTTCTACTAAATAGTTTCTATATCGTGATAGAAATTATTAGTGATAGTGATT
This sequence comes from Litchi chinensis, assembly GCA_019925255.1. Taxonomy (NCBI): domain Eukaryota; kingdom Viridiplantae; phylum Streptophyta; class Magnoliopsida; order Sapindales; family Sapindaceae; genus Litchi; species Litchi chinensis. The sequence goes on from CM034467.1 coordinate 1,993,191, forward strand.
ATATATTATAATTCAAATATAAAAATTAAAAAAAAAAAAAAAAAAGTAAAAATCAAATATAACTAAATCACTTGCATAACTCCGTAATTATATAAATTTTATTTAAGAGCTAATTAAATCTGTCGCATTTAAATTCATTTTTAAGATTTTTTTCAAAAAATCATATTAATTAATATTAATGCTTTTTAGAAATCGTTCATTTGGTAGCAAAAACCATTCAACTTGAGCCTTCAATCAGTTACATCAAAAGTCATATTCTTATTCCCCAACAAAAGCATCTCTATCACTCCCAAGTGGAGTGGTGCAGTAGCATCACTCCCACCTATTTTTGTTTCTCTATAGATTGAGAGATAGATTCGAGTAGTAGTAACGTCAAAGTTTCATCAAGGTGTGGGCAATTTTTCTATCTTTGTATGGGTAGTCCTCTCTCGTCTATTGGAAGTAGACTTTTGAGCTATGCTTTAGAATCCTATTTTAGGAGAGGTTTGAATAGTAGTAGCGTTAAAGTCTTACTAAGTTGTGAACAATTTTCCTATCTTTTGTAGATATTCCTCTCCCACCTATTAGAAGCAAAGTTTCAAAGTATGCTTTAGAGTCCTATCTTAGAAGGTCTTAACAATTATAATTGTAATTGTAATGTCGCAAAAAAAAAGGGATAGAAAACAAAAGCATCTCTATCCCACTTTAATTTCCATTAAATCACCTTTCAATTCTTAATTTAATTTTTTATCCTCCAACAATACACCGTCCATGCATAATATATTGAACTTAATAATTTTCAAATTTTCAAACCAGTCAAATAACATATTCATATAAATTTACAAGATGACATTCAATTACTATCAAAATGCAAAGTCATGTACAATTTATTGAGATACTGATAAAGGTACACATATATTTTATGGCTAAAGTTGATGGTAAAGCTAACCTAGGTTTCTCAATGACATGCTTTAATTTTACAAGTACATATTTTTCCATTCAGATGAAAGAGAGATATGTATTTAGTTTTCAATGATGAAGAAGTATTTTAAAGCTAAAAGACTTGTTAAGCCAAGCCTTCCAACCCTTTTGATGTCTCGTCATCATTTCTGACCTGCCTTCTGTCATGTGTGGTTTCAACTGTTTCTTGCATAGCACAAAGTTTCTGCCTCCATAGGATCCTATTGCTTCCCCTGGATTCAAAGCTACATAGCCAAAAACAAAAACAAATAACAAAGCCCCAAAAAACAATAATAAAATTGAAGAGTCATTGAGTCAATGAAGGAGGAAATATTGATCCAAAAGCCAAGAAGAAGATTGAGGAGACAATGAAAAATGGAAGACCTGCTTTTACTTAGTATAGTAGAAGATGGTGTTTAGTCTAATTTATGAACTTTGAGTCAAAGTTTTTGGAAAACATAAAATAAAAAGTCTTATGAATCCAAATGGTATTTAGAGAATTTCTTTAAGGAAACTTTCTTTGATTTATTTTGGCAAAGCTTAACAACAAAGAAAAGTAAAAAGAGAAAGAAAAACAAGTACTCTAAAAGAGATGTAATAAATCACAGGAATATAAAATCTTTCTAAAAAGTGTTATAGATTAAGTTTTTTTTATTTTTTCAAATCTCCACAGTAAAAAAAAAAAAAAAAGAAGCAAAAAGGAAGAGTAAAATACAAAATTCGGAAATAGTTAATAAATCAAAAGTTAATAAAGTTTCTAGCAAAAAATGTGATTTTTTAATCAAAAGAACACTTGAAGTCCTCTCTGAAGATATATATTCAACATCAACAAGAGCGCTTTAAAACTTTAAAAGCAAAATAAAGGGCCTGTGCAACACTTTTTAATTGCACAATGAAAGAATTCTCTTTAACAAAATTGAAATAAAAAATTAGTGGCTTGTGATCAAAATTCTTCAATTTGATTCACTAATATTTATGAAAACTATTGGTATATATGGTTTCTTAGTTGTATTTTTTCTTTTTCTTTTTTTTCTTTTTGAAGGAAAGTTGTATTATTAATTAAAAACAAATAATAATGGCATCAGTTAAGAAACCATCAAACAACACTACCCAGATAAATTAGAACATAGATTAATAAATAAAAAAAAAAATCAAATAAAGAGAGTATGTATGTGACATATCATACCATCTGATCCTCCATTGGCGCTGTAGAGAAGAAAATTATCAACATCAAATCCAAGAACAGGGAGACGGCCTTCGCGAGCAAAGGACTTCAAAGCAGTGTCAATGACATTGGCAACAGAATCCTTCTCATTCACTACAAACCTTAAAGGCCCTGCACTGCCTAGAACGTTTATAGTAATCAAGAATCTATTTTTCTCCACATTAATTTTATTGTGGTTATCATGATTAGGCTTCTTCTTGTTCACTTGTAACATCAATTTCTCATTGTTGGTTTTCTTCATGATTTTTAGAAGATTTTACAAGAAAGAGAAGGTGGGGTTTAAATAGAGAGAGCACTTTCAAGGGTCAAGGCCAAGGCAACGATAATACCAGGCTTGTTTGCAAGAGCTTAAGGAAGAAGAGGATAGCGCGTGTAGGACACATGCGGTTGCCCAATCATGAGATGGAATATAAGATAGAAAGTGCATAATTGCAAGTTTTCTCCACCGTTCAAAAGACTTGAAGATAGAAGAGGACTAGCATTTAGATTGGAAGAAGAAGAATATGAACTACAAGAAAAGAAGAGAAAATAAAACCTAACTAGGGTTTTTGGTTTTTTTTTACAAGAAAGGCTATCGTGTGTAGGTGGTATGTGATATGTCACTGAATTTGGTGCCTTTATGGCACGCGTTTGACTCTTACTCGAATGAAAACAAGTTTTCTCCTACTATTTAAAATGTGTGAGTTGTCCCCCACCTTATGTGGAGTCTTTTCCCACTTACGTGTGGATTGTTCCTTTACGTTTGGGAATCTTTTCTCGATCCGCGTCACAGAATCAAATCTCTTTGGTCCCGATTGATCCCTTAACCTATCCCAACCCTAAAAAATAAAAAAAAAAAAAAAAAAAGAGGAGAGAGAGAGAGGTAGAGAGAGTAGCAATTGGTTGGTTCTTTATTTATTATTTTGGTTTTGATAACTTTATACATTACTTTATTTCGTTATTTTAGGTTATTCTCTTCGTGGGTTGTTGGACTCTCTGTGCCAGGTTTAGTGGCCTTGTTGTAAGGCATTCAAGCCTCATTAAATCTTATATTATTCTAACATCTGATTACATTTGAAAAGAACACAAACTTATTTTATTAGTTTCATCATTTTAGACTTCATGCATTCAGGTCACATCTGGCGTTTCAAACTACAGACTAACAATAATAGTTAAAAATAAAACTATTTTAAGCAACGAAACCTTAGCCCACAATATTCTGGACGTGGTACAAAACTCACTGTTGGGCTAAACAAAACCATTTCACATTGTGACTAAAGCTTTTGTCTTACGTTCTAAATTTTTAAAAATATACATTAATATAACAATATAATTTTACATTTAGTTAATGAGAATCCAAAGAACCATGTTGAGGTTTGATTAATTTCGTGAAACACAATCTTATGGTTTTGAAATTAAGTTAAACAAAAAAATTGTTAATTAATGTTATTAGCCTAAAGCCTCGCACTAAAAAGCTTTTATCTAATTTTAAAACCTTATGATTGTTTTCCAATTTTGACAAACCTTGGAACCATTTTTTTTTTAAAATAAAAAACTACCATTAAATGGGTTAAAACTCTACTTACATAAAATTTTATTACTCCTCCTCTGCTTACTACTACTACTACTACTGTGGTACTACTAACTCCTACTCTTTCCTTTCCTCCTCCTACTACAGGCCTCCTACGCCTTGTTCTCCTATTTTCCTCCTCTCCTCCCTCCTCCTACTACTACTACTACTACTACTCCTACTACTCCTCCTCCTACTACTACTACTATGACTCCTACTGCTACTCCTACTACTCGTACTCCTACTCCTCCTACTAACTACTACTACTACTACTATTACTACTACAAGTTTTTATAGCCAATTATATAGAAGGAATAAGGATTGTGGTTTCAGAAAATAAAAACTATGAATAGCATCTATTAAAAGTTGTTTTTATTTGAGTAGAGGAAAGCACACCTAAATGGCATATTTGATGTTACGTGCTCAATTCAATGTCGCAATTATTTATTCAAAAGAATGGTAAACGGTTGTTGATTCCGGAACCAGATGTTTCATGAATATTACATTTTGTTCGAAAGCTAGCCAGCTTTCCATGCTTGATATGATGTTGGGACAAATTCATGTTTTAGCTGAAATAAGAAAGGAAATTTTGTTTATGACCTAAAAAAAAAATTATTTACTTTTGATGCCAAATGATTTAATTGTTTTTAATCATTTTCAACCCCTTGAAATATTTTACGTGCAATGTTACAAGAAAAATATTTTCATGTATCTAAATTGTTTTCTAACCTACGTGAAATATTATCACTTGAAAACATTTCACGTAAAATATTGTGTGTGTGATAGATGAAAAGAATTAAAGTTTTGTTTGAGATTAAAAATAAATAACTTCATTTTGTAGCAGAAAATGAATTTTCACTTTTAATGGACCATTGTTTTCAAATTTTCACTATGATTTTTATTCTTGTTTTCCAAAATTAGAGATGCAAAGATTTTCTGGCTTTGTTAAAAGAAAGAAAAACAATTACCTTTTATCGAAGAAAGAGAAAGGTTTTTGAATGGATATTGTATCAAAATCTGTTTTTAAAAATAAAAGGAAATTGATGTAAAATAAAAATAAAAAGGAAATTATTAAATAAGTCCTTGAATATTTTGTCATTTTCAACCAAATGGATACCTACTAACCACCAACTTTTAAAATTAACTAAAAAGTATTTTACTTTTAGTCTTTTTAAGTCAACATTAATTTACTCATTATGAGGAGATCGACAAATCTACTCTAACCTGGAGAAGATTCTACGCGTAGACTTTTTTTTTTTTTTTTTTCTTTCTTTTTATTCTATATTTCAAGTAGATGTAAGAGGAGACTCAATTTACCTTTCTTATTTTTGTTAATATTTTAATAATTTTCAGCTATTTTTTTGTAAAATTTTTCTATTTTTTAGGTTTAATATTTATTTGAATTTTTTATAAGTAAAAGGACTGAAGTACCAAATCTTAGGGTTGACTAACTAAAATTTGTTTAAAAGGCAAGAAATATTTAATTTTAAAAAGTTAGGGACCAATTTGACATTTTATCCAAACGTTACAAACAACTACCAAATAATTACGAGAGTTATTTAATACTTGACAATAATAAAAAGATGTTGAAAATCTTTTTTTTTTTTTTATACTACGATATTGAAAGTCATTATTACGAAAACTCAACTTCTTTCTTCAAAAGTACTGTAGTGGCTACGAAATTAGGTCCAAAATGAAAGTCTAAAACTTGTTAAAGATCGATCGACCCAAAATATGTTAGATCTAATATTTGGTTAATTCAACCCAAACAAAGCCCAAAGCCCAACAACCTTAATTTATGTGGGACGACTGCTTTCAATGAGGATTAAATTACCTGTAATGAACACAATTAAAAGAGAATACTTTCATAACGGACATAATGATAAATGTTGTAATAACTTTGCAACGAACATCACCTTAAATGTCCATTTCATGTATAAATAAGAAGTAAGGGGCATGTCATTCTCACAAAATTTTTGCCAAATTTACACTTCTCCACTTAAAACAGAGCATTCCAACTACTTTTCCATTCAACACATTGTCCACCATTCTCCTCCTGTCGATTTACATTGACCGGCCTAAATACACTTGATTCTGTTCTACCTTGTCAATCATAATTCTAGGGTCAACAACCGCAATTAATGTAACTGTTATTGCAGCATTTCTAGAATACACACTCATTGATCAACATAATTTTGATTCATTTATGGTTATTCTTCATTTGTTTTATGTCTATTACTAAATTGAACGTCGAAATATCTTCAGTCAGCATCTCATTGGTATCAAGATCACCTTACGTTCTCTTTGTTTGTTTTGTGCAAAATACAGGTTGCCAAACTTCAAGGATGTTGACGGATAAGGCCAGCCAAAAGTCAATATACTATAATTTGACCACTATAAATACTATCTATAACTATTTTTAAAACTTAAAATTGCAATTTTAACTTCCGAAAATAAAATCTTGATCACGAATTGATTGTCTACTCAACTAACTAAATTTCACTTTGCCCAAAATGGATAAAATATAAGTAAGCTATCATCTCTGTTCTATTTCAATAATATTATTATTTTCATCTCAAATCAATCATTTTATTTTAAGTATAAATGTCTTTTTTAACTTTCGACTTAGGAAAACTTCATTTTAGTCTTGAAGATTTAAAAAAATATCAAGTTTTAAAAACTTTTTTGGAAATAACTCTTTTCATCCCTAATTTTTTCAAAACTCTTAAAAAAATTTGAACCTTCAATCAACTGATGATCAACGGTGGCTTTAAACTATTTTTAACAACTTAAATTCAAAATCATTTTACATAATTTAATTTATAGATTCATTGCTTTATTAGGATAATCTGGTAATTTATGTGAAACTAACAACCATCAACGATAAAAATATTTTATTTTTTGTATTTTGTTAATATTGACCGTTGGTTGATTAACAATTGATTAGTTTTAAAAAGTTATGATGAAAAAACCTTTACTCAAAAAAGTTTTAAAAACTAATATTTTTTCGAAACCTCAGGAACCAAGGTGAAGTTACCCCTTTTTTACTTTGATTTCTCTTATCTTTTTTGTTCATTGGATTTCTCAGGAGATTTTCTCATTTTTCTTCACCTTTCTTCTCTTTTCTTCTTTGCTTTTTTTTTCCCCTTTACTTATCCGTACAAAGCTTCCCACTAGAAAAACAGACTTCTAGATTTGAGGGTTCACTACAGCGACTCAACAGTTTGGACAGCCATGAATTATGACATAGTGTATTATCATTACTTACGACAATGGGTAATTAATGTGAGTCACATCACTCACAATTGGCACGACTCATGACAATTTGTTCTATTGTGAGTCACGACAATAAACTCACCATAGAACAAATAGATCTATAAATTTGCAAGTCTCATTTCCGACGAGAAGACAAAAAAGAAGAACAGAGAAGAAGAAAGAGAAAGAAAAAGAAGAACAAAACGAAAAATTAGAGAGATGAGACCGTAGAAAAAGAGAGAAATTCTTAGGATGGAAGAAATTGAAGAAGATAAAGTCAGACTTTGTTTTTTTTTCAAAGCAATTTTATATAAAAACATATCCTTGGAACACAAATGACATATTCATTTAAAATGAGACAAAATATTCTTTACCTTAATTTTTAGGTCATTTTCATCTTTATCCCTTTATACCATTCATTTTTACTTCACAGGAGGTCATAATTTCAAGCCTTCGTTCCTTGCCTAATTAAATTAGGTCAGAAATTACTGAATCCATACAAGTTTGGCGCAGTTTATTACTTCAGTTTAAGCACAACCGACAACACCACGATAACTTCATCAGAACTATCCGATTATGGGTAGAGTGAAGACAATGAATTCAAACTAATGACTATCAACTATCCTTCTGTGCGAGAATCATGCCTGTATCCGTTTATGATATTCGAACAAGTTTGTCTTTTATATAATTCTGTGTATTTAAAATTCTTTGTACAGAGAATGCTCACCATATCCAGAATTTGAATTAGTTATAAAGATAAAATTGTAATACGAATTTACCATAACCTGAGAACTACTAAAGAATTCCATACTGAAATTGTTTAGCAGAATTTAAGATACCGCAACAAACACATATGATATGGAATAAGCATAGTTAAAATTTGTTACGAGACAGATATATACCCATAGCTGGACTACAATCCGGTTGATATGTGATGAATGTTCACAAAATTTGTAACAAGTGCAATCCTAATTTCTAGTTACAGCTACACAGCAGATAAGCGTTAGTTGAGCAAAACAAAGGAAGTGGAATAAGCACATACTAGGAATGCAGGTTGCTCTATACATTAAATTGACCTGTGGAACTGGATGGAACTACTGCACGATCAGTAAGTTATTTGCCGTTAATCCTTCGCCAACTGTAGGAAATTCTGGCGATAGCTGCCACTCCCCGTCAACCAAGAACTTTATTTCATACCTTCATGTAGTAGTATCAAGAGTTAGAAGAAGTAACAAGTCTCATTTAAGTAATCTTGATGCATCGGTAGACTAATTAGAATCATACCTTCCAGGTCGAAGCATTATTGTTGTTGAGAACTTGGTGAATGAACCAGTGTAATCTGGTGATAAGTGCTCCCCTTGACTCCAGCCATCAAAGGTACCCATTACTTGAACACTCTAATATCATACAAAGAACATGAAAAGCTATCAAATTACAACCAGAATCAAGTTCCCCACAAGTTTATGCTTAATACTTTTCCACAGGGTTTCAATATCCACAAAGCTGTTAAACTATTTCACATATAATCAGCAAAAATGTATCAATCAAAAGGGGCTCATCCACAGGAAAAAGATAAATGCATAGCTTGACAGATATGAATATCAATGAATTGAGATCAGGTAGTTGTTTAACATTCTGAACACCACTAAGTGAATACACATCAGACGTAATAGAATAATACACTGCTATATAGCATGACAATACAAATGTCGAATGGTTGGTGTTACTACTTTAATGTTGTATTTTAAACGGACATTGACAAATCAGTACTGTACTAAGTAAAATAGTATAAAAGATGGAAGAATGAGAAAGTAATGATTATGAGAATGCACTTTTTTGCTTGTTTACCTGTGCCATGCCACACCAGAATAAAGAAACTTCCTTGGACTGTGCAGCACCTACATCCTTAATCTGTTCCTTCAGCTTCTCATGGACGGCTTTAAATTGGAAAACAAAGGCAAAAGAATTTTGTCAGAAAATATGAGAAAAATTGATTAAAACAAAAGCTCCTTAGAAGTTCTAATGTTGTGTCCATAAGTCATGAAATAGCACAGAAAGCTTCTGAAAATTTGCAAACTACCCTAGTACAATTTTTTGCATTCAAGAGTTGTGAATATCATGGCCATCTGAATGTATAGGAAAAGAATTATTTTCTACAGAAAAGAGGAAAGAGAAACTCAAACTCATTAGAGTCCTAGCTGAATTTATTAGACTACTGACATACATTCATCATATACTAGAGCATTGGCAGTAATAGACAAGAATCAATGGAGAATAAGTGATATGAAATTAGCATGGCAGATATCAAACCTTCTAAGCGTGAATGAAGGTGAGATTGAATGAATTTCCCATTGATCTTTCTTGAACCTTCTGCAATGCCAGATTTGGCTATTTCTTCAGCAAGTGAGACTAATGCCTGCTCATTTTGTTTTTCAAAAGAACAGAATCAAAATTCATTTCTATCAAAAAGAGCATGCACAAGAAAGCTTTTACACTGGCAGCTTATAATATCAAAAGTAGGCTCTAGTCACTCGTGAACAAGCACTCCAGCTAGGGTAAGGAAAAAATCCTTCTACAACAAGGCCAGAACCCAACCAATAGCAGAGCTCAAAAAAAAAAATCATAAAATACGCTCCAATTCAAATGAACAATGAAAAAATAAGTATCTTTGATTTATGTTTGCTCATGTTAGAAAAAAAGGTAATATTAACATCAACAAATGGATCTTATTCCACCACAGAATCAACAACAATAAAAGCTTTAATTTGATGTTTAGAAGAAACTCTCCATATGCAGAATCCATGGTACTACTAAATACACCAAAAAGGGAGAAAAAAGGTCTTCAGACAGCAAATATTTAAGAGGTTAACTAAGTAAAAGAGTTTTTAATTACATTCGTAAACAGTCGATTCCTGTAGGGTTGGAGTGTGATATAATAAACTTGGATGGCATGCAGAGATTATGCTTTTGAAAGCTACTGTTATTTGTTGGAGCAACTTCCTATAATATTTTATTTGGTGATTGGTAAGAATCAAAACTTGCCCTACCATTACTCTATATGCAACATATGTCCTTATACAAGCAAACACACTAAATCACTCTAGACAGTCTAAGTGAACGAATGTCAGGCTATCTCTTCTTCAGCCGGCTAGTAGGTTGAACCAAATAAAACCTAGCTTAATCCATTACAAAACCACCTCATGTTATGTTTTAAGACTCGTAACTTGATTATTAAATGATGAAGATAATTTCATGTTTCATTTTCTAGAATCTGCACTATCTCATCTCTCATGTCCAAATTCTGCTCCTATGTCAGTTATTATCCTACTTCACCCATATATCAGTATACTCACACCTAACCATTGAAATTGAGACATCACATACAAAGGCAGGGGGGCTATCACTACTGAGAAAAGCCAAGTTATTTGTCACACGTGATAGCAGCAAAGATCTCATATTGGACAATATAAAGACAATTACGATACATACATATATAAAACACATTAATAGAAAAATGACTGTAGATAGTAAACCTGAACTTCAAGTTCCATGACAGCCAATTCGCTTTTGAAGTTGACCAATGCATCCTCTTTCATATGAAGCTGAACAGAACACACACAAAAGAAATACAACGTCAGTGAAGGCTTTTTCCATTTCAGGGCATATTCAATCACAAATTATAAGCATTTGATTTTAATGTAAACACAAGCCATTTATCATTACATTCAGAAGATGTCGTCAAGTAACTTTGTCAGCAGATTTTAAACCAACAAAACTATCTAAACCAAATCCAGTAACACCAAATAAGAAAACGGATTAAAATCATTTACTTACACCAAACAATCCAACTAAGAACACTGATATAAAGTATAAATGAATATTCTGTATTTCATTGTGCTTTACAATGTACAAACTAGAGTCTATTTATAGGCTTTAGAAGAGAATCAAACTATTAAACAAGTTAACTACAATAATACAATAAATAGAAAATCATGAAAACAGGAAAGAATATGATAATCTACGAACCTGTCGTTTGAGAAACCGGTTTTGTTGATTGGCTTCACTCAGCTTTCTTGTTAGCTTTTGTCTCTCAGAATCAACCAGAAGTGACTTCAACTATCAAAGAATCACAAACACACATGAATACATCACATCACTCATATACAAGTAAAATTAAATTCTTTTTCCATAAATAATGCAACCAGCCAAAACAATCAATATATCCGAGCTCCAAATTGATGAAAATATTACTCTAGAGGATATTTATTTCCACTGATTTCATATATCATAAATTATACCTGATCGCTGTCCAACGGCTGAGATTGAAGCTTCTCAGGAGATTCCTCCTCAGAAGCAATCTCACCGTCAATCTCGGCCCTATCTTCCGATTCTATTGATGAAAAGCCATCCAAACCGACCGGCACCGAATATGCTCTCCACGTCATGTGATTCGTTTCCTTCGTCGTCGTCAATGATTTCCGGTGGCGCATCGTCGAACTCGAATGGCCGGAGAGCAACACGCGACATGGAAGCGTATGGAGGCGTTTGGAAGTCGAATCTAATGGTGGCGTTGTTAATAAATTGCGCGGCAATTCGAAACCACACCTGTGAGTGAATGATGAACACGATTAAAGATTGTTTTCGAAAAGTAATAACACAGATTTTGACGTGAAAATAAACGTACCTGACAGTGTCGATTTTCATGTTTGAAGAAATTGAAAAAAAAAAAAAAAAAAAAAGATTTTTTGGGAGCTATCGAGCAAACGAAGCAGAGTGATGTGAGTGAGAGACTGACACCTGCGAGAGTGAAAGCGGATTTTTTTCTTTTCTTTTTTCTTTTTTTTGGTGGTGGAGGTGTGATTTTGCCACGTGGAGGGATTTGTATCCACGTGGCGAAGTTTGAAAGGCTGGGGATTTTGGTTCACGGAAGCGGGAGAGCACGTGATGAGTGTGTGGGGAGAAGTGGACGGCGGAGGATCAACACATGTGTGGGTTGGGGCCCAACAGGCCCAATTCAATTCGATTATTTTTTATTAGATTGGATTAAATCTTAAAAAAACTGGAATTGATTAAAATGTGTTAAAAAATAAATTGAATTAGATTGGATTAAATTGAAAATTAAATTGTATTAGACTAGGTTGAAAAATTTTCAATTCAACCCAATCTAATCCTATAAATATCTATCCATAGTCTTAAATCCAAAATTTTCTCCTCTCTTTAGATTAACACTTGTTAAGGAATGAGAATCAAAATAGTCTTTATAGTGGATTAAATCTTTTATATGTAATTATTGAATTTTTATTTGTATTCATTTTATTTGTAATCAAATTATCAACTTTTTATACTTTTGTAATGAATTAAATTCAACTCGATTAATCCAACTCAACCTAACCCCATTATTATTGGATTGGAATGGGTTAACTTAAAGAATTTATTGGGTTGGATTACGTTGAAAATTTTTAACCCAACCTACTTTAGGTTAGAAGATTTTCAACCTACACCCGAAAACATTCCCCCCTAAGTGTAGGTGGAAATTAGGGTTGGGGGTTAATATTACTTCTATTCCTTAATGGTTGATTTAAATACACTTGGTTTGTTAAGATTTCAAATTTTATTATTGACGTCCTCTATTGGCTGCACGCAACATGAGCCGAGCTAGGGATAATTGTTTTATTTTATTAATTTCCAATCTCGACCCAACCTTTAATATCTGGGTTGAAGTGAGTTTGGGAGCAAATAATTTTGTTCGGTCAGGATAATAATTTTTTAAAGCCTGTCTCGAACTCACACCGTTAACAACTCTAATTTGGATTTTCTTTCCATCTCAACTCTTGTCCACATTTTAATGCATTACAATGAAGAAGTGGTTAAAACGAAATTACTAGTGATTATTTGTAACTCCTTTTGATTATTTACTTTATCAAAGCAAGCATATGTGTTAAGTCTCAACAAAGAAAGGAAGAGTTAAGTTGGGAAGATAACTCGAGTATTTCATTAACTTGTTTACTGCCACGAGATACATTTATTAGTAGAACATTTGTTGGGCATTTGGTTACGTATATATTAGTTGATAATGTATTTCCCAAACCAAATAAACATAATCGAATTGAGCCAGTCTAATTTAGTTTTGTTTGAATTGATTTATTAAACAATTTATTTGATTAGATGACTTTTTAATAACCGATCAGTTGTTAATTGTGTTCGGTTTGATCCAAATTTTTGTTTGTATGATTTAAGAAATTATTAGTGTGTTAAATATCAAACTTTTAGTAAAATTGGTAGGGTTTGAAGATATTTAAATCCTATTTTATTCTTAAAGCAAATATGAGCTATCTTTTACTTGTGTGTGGGTAAATTACTCATAAATTCTTCCAATTGAAAGATAGTTTTTCTATTTAATATGGATCACTCTTTCCCTACTATTAGGAGATAGTAGTAGAGTAAAAAAAATATTGTGTCCCGAACCATTCCATAAAGTCTTATCAAAATGGTTTCAATAGATATAACTGTTTATGTAACTATATTTATGATATCATGTATATATATATAAGTTATCTTCCATTGAGTTGTGGCCTATGAGAGCATATATTTGGATAGCCCCATTACTATAGGGATTTTGATTCTCTGTCAACCTTATTTTTGTTAATCTTTTAATTAGTTGTGACATGTGACAAACACAAAAATGAATGACCCAAATGAAATCAATTTCTCTCCCCCTTTTTTTTTTTATACCATAAAACGACATTATTGAAGCTATTCTTGAATGAGATACTTTTTTAAAACACGTTCTTTTAAGAATCTAACCTTGTGTAGCACCTTCTATGAGTCCTCATTTTTAACATCTACTAGAGTCGTAATTCTCTCCTGAAGCTATTCTTGAATGAGATACTTTTTTAGAACACGTTCTTTTAAGAATCCAATCTTGTGTAGCACCTTCTATGAGTCCTCATTTTTAACATCTACTAGAGTCGTAATTCTCTCCAAATGAGGCCTCTCATCAAATATGATCTCAATCACCATTTTCACAGCCCTGGCGGCAATCCCTTTGCCCCAATATTTGGAGGACAAAACATAGCCAATCTCACCTCTACATATATCATTTCCTGAATTTGCTGTCACCGAAATAACACCAATTAGCCTATTGTCAAGGCAGATTGCTTTGAACCAGGGGTGAGGCAAAACTTTGTTCTTAATGTAGTCGATGCCTTGTTAATGGGAGAAAATGATAGGGATAAAAAAAAATGGCTTGAATATTGTCATATTGTGATAAAAAAAAAAAAATGGGAGAGAGAAATTGATTGGCCTTTTGTTAATGGAGCTATGCTTGTTTTGTGCTTGAATGATAGTGGTTGTTAATGGGAGAGAGAAAATGACAAGGCTCTTGTTAAAGGGAGAAGACAAAAGAGATAAAAAAAAATGGCTTGAGGAAAAAAAATAAAAAAAAAAAAAAAAATGCTTCAATGTTGTTGTTTTATGGTTCTAAAAAAAAAAAAAGAAAAGAAAAAAAAGTGAGAAATTGATTTCATCTGATCATTCATTTTTGTACATGTCACAATTTAACTAAAATATTAGCAAAAATAAGGTTGGTAGATAATCTAGATCCTTGTTATAGAGCTCGATCTAAGCAAACTTGGGTAAAACTTTGACATGGTCTGAACTCTTAATTAAAAGGGAAGAAAAGAAATTAATAGTGTTAGGAAATCTCATGCCAACTAACTACACAGGATTATGCCAATCTTTCAAGAAAATCGGCTGGGGTTTGCAGAATTTTTTTCCTTGAGTTGGAATAAATTTAAAAGCCTCATAAAATGCTTAGTCATCCATAGTTTATAACAGGCAAAAAAAGAAAAATAAAATCTAGTAATTCAATATGGTATTTTTTAAAAATATTTTTTAATTGTCAAAAATATCACATGCAATAATACTACTATCTAACGTGGTTTGGTGACAAAAAAAAAATGCTTATTTAATCTAATAATATCTGATGTTTGAGTTATTGCACTTAAGATGGTAGTGGAAAAAAAAAAAAACTATATGCAGTTATATAAATAAATGACCTATTAGCTTCAACATTTTTCATTTCAAAAGAAAAAAATAAACCTTTAAAATATTTCTGAACATTGATAATTGATAAACATTTATTGTCATCCATCCATTAAGACTTTTCAGCATTAAAAATATAAATTATAAATATTCTTATTAAAACAAGCCACCTTTTAACAAATTTTGAAGAAAATTCCTTCATTGAACACTCCTTAAACAAGTGAATTAGTCTTACAATGAGAAAATTAAAACGAATAAAACTCACGTTGAAGCGTTAGTTGGTCATTTGACCGGCTTATATGCAATTAATATTGGCTAATTGGCTTGGTCAAAACATTAAAATACAAGTTAATATCCTCAAAGTTGCTAAGTGATCATTGTTTTTGTTTTTTCTTTTTTAGATTTGATACTAAGTAGTTTAGAGATGTATTGGAATCAATACAGGCAAGTATATTTTCTCAAAATTAAAAGAAATATATTTCTATAATATAGGAAAAAAAAATAATACTCCCACACATTCATTTAATATATATGCTATGAAACTTAAACCCTCACTAGTAGATAGAGATATGCAATCACATAAATAAGGAAGGGATGTACAAGTAACAATTGTCTGGTATTATAAGTTTGAATTGATCATTCAATTTGCAATTTGTCTCTTTAAATTTTCTAACTTATGTAATTAAATTCATTTGTTTAAATTAGTCAAAAAAGTTGTTGACTTTAGCTAATTTTTAGATAATACAATAATTTCAACTAATTACATTATAAATGATTTGTTTCATTATTCTATAAGTTAATTAATATGATTCTCAAACCAGACACATCATAATATTTCTCTATATCAAATGTGATGAGTAAATGTTTAAATCATATAAAGAATTTAACATATATCATGATCTCAATTCAATGTTAATGATTTATATTTTATTTTGTTTTTTAAGAAAGTAAGAAACCCTCGTTAATTGTTTCTTCGAAGTTTATAACAAATTCTTTTCTTCCAAAATTTATTTCCTTTCATTATTATTCAAATATATTTAATTTTGTTGATGATATTAAAATTATTTACAAATAAAATATGCTTATTTTTATTCCCTTATAATGCTTAGACTTTACTTCTAATGAGTTAAATAAATAAGACTCAAAAATGTTATAGTCACAATTCAATCACTATCAAATCATAAGTATGATGAAAACGTCTTAAAAGGAGTTTGAAAGGGACGACCATTGTTCTCCATGTGAATATTTATGATTGAAATTTATTTATATAAAAACCAATTTTATTTTTTAATTTCTTCCAAAATCTAAAGTTAATTTCTTTTTAATATATATATATATAAGTAAAAGCTTTATTTTTTCATGATTTTGAAACTTTGTTAGAGTCATCAAATAAAAAAAAAATTAAAAAGAAAGAAATTTAGAATCATTTGATTTTGGTAAACAAAATTGTCGACGTTGAAATTCAGTCGACGAGTATTCAATACCCAATACCTGCAATCAATGTGAGAAAACACAGAAATCGAGAAGATAATAATAAAGAACCAAGAACAAACAGGGGAACAGAGGATTTTTAACGTGGTTCAGCGAGTGCGCTTATGTCCACGGCTATCTCTCTTAAATTCGACAGAGTGACAGTATATTATTTTCTTGTGTCTCTCGTTACAATGATTTTTAACCCTATTTATAGGGGAAGAGTTGTTATAGATTAGGAAACTACAAAATATGAAGAGAATCATGAATTAATTACACTTCCTAATATATTTGAATAAAATCAGGAAACTGCTCCTTAAAATCTGAGATAATGTTGACTGAATTTGAATTTGAATTAACTTCCGTTTCTTGTGAGAGAATCACAATTAGATTAAGTAACTAACTGTTCTGGAAGATATTGCATTAACTGCGCTTTGGGCGAACTACCGTTTATGGCGACCTTGAGCTGGAGAGAAGCGAACTGTGAATAAGGTAGACTATGAAACGAGCTATAACCTGGCTGTGATACGAGCTCATTGCTATGAGCTGAGAAAATTACTGGGACGAGCTGAGGAACTTGCTGGGCTTAGGGTTGATATTTGAGCTTTGTCTGATGGGCTTTGATTGGGTTGACTTTATTGGACCTTCTATTGGACCTAAATTGGACTTTTACCAGCCCATTTAGTGAGTCCGGAAAATGCATATAACAAAAATGGACTGCCAATATGTCCAATGTGTTTGTTGGATGATTCTTTAAGACCATTGACCAATTATTTGAGTGGAACCAAATTTTCTTTTTTCTTTTTGAGATGGAGTGGACCCAAAATTTTTTTATATGTAAAATTATTTCATCTTTTCATATTATATATATTTATTTACTTCAAATATCAAACGGTAGACGCAAATTGATGTTTATTACACGATTACACCTAGATGTTTTGGTTTACATCAATGTTAATGTCATTCATTAAAAAATAAAAAATGAAGAAGATTGACATTGAAGTAAATTATTAGTATTAATAACCGATATAAAGTCATGCATAAAGATAAATTTTTATTGTTTATATAAATTTAAGGGTCTATACAAATAGATTTTAACAATTAATCAACCTCATATTTTTAGTAGGATCCATATGTTAAATATATATTTTTTAATATAAGATGACTTTCAAATTTGAAAATTTGAAAGTTGCAAGAAGCAATATTAAATTGCTCAGATTATATGTGGTACATTAATTGTAACTAATCACGATTACACCTATATGTTTTGGGTTTACATCAATGTGTGACATAAGACACAAGTTAATGTCATTCATTAAAAAAATAATAATAAAGGAGATAGATATCGAGCTAAATTATTGGTGTTAACAATTGACATAAAGTCATAAAGATGAAATTTCATAATTTGTATAAATTTAAGGGTCTATGCAAATATATTTTAATAATTAATCCACCTCATACTTTAGTAGGATCCATATGTCAAGTATTTATTTTTTAATGTAAGATGACATTCTAATTTTCAAATTTGAAAGTTTGTGCAAGGAGTAATATTAAATTGCCCAAATTATATGTGGTACATTAATTGTAACTAACAAATTATTCACTATCTAATATCATGATTTATATGGTAGTAGTACTGTTCATATGATATACTTTTTTTAATAAATAATTTGGACAGTCTAACATAATTATAGTGTATTTTTTTTCTATAAAATTAATAGATATAAGTAATGCTATATTATTCAAATTTTGTTCAAATAATGTACAAAATGATTTGTAACTATCACATCATATCATTATCTATATATTTTGGTTCACATCAATGTGTGTGACATAAGACACAAATTAATGTCATTCATTAAAAAAAAAAAAAGAAGAAGAAGAAGAAGAAGAAGATAGACTATGAAGTAAATTATTAGTGTTAACAATTGACATAAAGTCATAAAGACAAAATTTCATAGTCCATATAAATTTAAAGGTCTATACAAATGTATTTTAATAATTAATCGAACTCATATTTTAGTAGGATCCATGTGTTAAATATTTATATTTTTAATATAAGATGACATTCCAATTTTCAATTTTGAAAGTTTGTGCAAAGAGTAATATTAATTAAATTGCTCAGATTATATGTGGTACATTAATTGTAACTAACAAATTATCCATCATCTGATATCATGATTTATATGATAGTTACTATTCGTATGATATATTTTTTTAATAAATAATTTGAACAGTCTACCATAATAATTGTGTAATTTTCTAATAAAATTTATAGATATAAGTAATGCCATATAATTCAAAATTTTATTTAAATAATGTGCAAAATGATTTGTAACTATCAAACCATGTAATAATCAATACAATCACAACAAAACAGTTGGTTGCATCATTTGGATAAAAGCTTTAAAAATTATTTCGATAATTTACCACTATTGATTCAAAAATTTTAATGAAAGGTAATAGTTGGTTGCATCATTCTAATGTTTTGAGTTCTAATAATGAAAGGAAATATATTTTAATAATAACGAAAAGTTCATATTCTCCATTCCAAATAAATTTTAATAATAATGTCTGAGTTCTAATAAATCCAAATTTTACATGGTCTAAACAACCTTTTATATAATAGATTTTTGTATCTGGACATGATCTCTTAGCCTTTTTTTAGTATTAGGGTTTTTCATGTAAATTATTTTGTGTTCTTTATTTTTATACACTTAATTTTACGGTGTAAGATGTTGCATATGACCGGCCTAGTCACATAACCTTCCCTCAAGCTAGTTTAATAATTGGTGAATTTAATTTCTATAACATGTATCTCTCTATATCATTGAAAAGTGTATGTCACATGTCTTCGACCAATCAAATGTGCACAACAACATACTGGCATGCTACTTGTCTTCCAACACAGAAAATGGATGATGCAATTTTACACTCTAGTCGCATTGGAACTTTTCTCTGCGATAAGATCAGAATGACACCTCTTATTTATTCATATCGCAAAGTAGGTGTGACAAAACCACAGTTCAATATAATTTGATAGTAACATCCCAGATCGTATCCCAACAAGCAAGTAAACAAATAAGCAAACAAGTCTCTTACGAATCACCTCATCAGACGTATTATTAATAAAAAAAAAAAAAAAAAAAACACAAATATGTGCGATAAAAGTTGGCCTGCATGTCACCATCTGTCGTGTGAATAATAATTACTAATTAGTTGGGGGGGTGGTGTTGGTCTTGAAAAAGCAAGTAAACAAATAAACAAACAAATCTCACTTACGAATCACCTCATCAGACGTATTATTAATAAATAAATAAAAAACAAATATGTGCGATAAAAGTTGGCCTGCATGTCACCATCTGTCGTGTGAATAATAATTACTAATTAGTAATCGCCGTCCTTATCATCTGTAAGTCATGCACTAGCCAATGCCCTCACTAATAAGTAATTAGCAGGACATCGGTCAATGCTTCCAAAGGTATAATTTGGCTACATACTAGTTAATAGTGAGAGGAGTTGAATAATTATTTTAATTTTAAAATATTAGAAGTTTAATTTTTTTTATTCTAAAATATAAAATATGATATATTTTTTTTAAAATTTAATCTTTCTCCTCCATTAAAAAAAAAAATCTTGCATATATATATTTTAATTGAAATGGTTAAATATTTTTTTTAATTTTAAAAAATAATGATTCAAATTTCATAATTAATCACACAATATATAAGTAGGTTGTTCTTGATTTACTTCATTTTTCCTACCATAAAAAAAATAAAAATAAAAAAAAAGGAGTCAACATCTTTCAAATCAATGTAAAGTAGTCAACATCTTTCAATTCAATGTATACTAAAGCAGTTGGACAGACCTAAAGATGGTATCAAACTATACTTTGGTTAGGGACTCCTCTTTGTATGAAACATAAATTAATAAGACATCATTAATTAAGGTTGAAATGAATTTTTACCTTTAAAACAATTGAATTGTTTGATTAATTGTTACTAATAAAAAAAAAAACTAATATAAAAATTTATCGACTTACGTGTAATGGTACAATATATTATATGAAACTTTTGAAAGGTTTGTATATCCTTACTTGTGTAGAAGTAAAATAATAATGATTGTTGAATCTTACAGTGACAGGGTCTAAAAAAAGTTAATTAATCAAGTACATAATTTTGTGTTTTAATTATTCATTAAGACAAAAAATTAAAAATCCATAGAAGAACATTTAATTAATACTATTTATTTCAACTCAAACATCAACAAACAATAGGAATTTTATATTCAATTTACATATTTTTTACGTATCACCCCTAATGGGACTTTTAACTCTACCAAATTGAATGAACGTTTTAATGTTATATGACAATTTAAAAATAAAATTTATTTTATATTGGATATCATATAAATAATGGGTTTTGCTCATTTATTGATTGAGTAATAATATCCATCAATAATAATATTTAGACTGATTGTAAGAGTGATAATTGAAGAATATTTAAAAATTATTATTAATTGGTAACTTTACTCAATCGATAAGATAGATAAACTCTATATATAATATTTAATTTTGAAATGTCTCAACAAATATCTAATTAATGGTGTAAGATTATCTCATATATATATATATATATATATTCTCCCACATTGATTGTGCTAAGCACAACATATTGAATGCCTTTGGTGTCACCGATGGTTACAGTTTACCATTCTAGTTTATGTATACGCTCCTACATTTTTTTTGAAAGAATATACTCTCCTACATTGATTGTGCTGAGTACAACATATTGAATGATTTGTACTTCTATATATGGTGAAATGAGTCCATATTTGGTTAAATTTTCTTTCATATTTATTTTGACTTCTATATAATGTTAAAAGTCATTATATGTTTGGTTAAGTTTCCTTGTATACTTATTTATACTTCTTAAGATGATTCCACATTTGAATAAAGTTAATTTCATGCCTGGCCTTCGAGCAATATTACAAGTATGTTCCAGATTTGCTCAAATTATTTCCATTCTTTTTTCTTTTCACCTCTATTAATGGTTGAAAATGTTATATATTTGGTAAAATGTTTCTATACTTATTTTTATTTCTTTATATGGTTGGATTTAATCATTGATTCTATATTTTGATAGTTTATTTTCATTTTTGCATTTTAATAGGGTTACAGGTTGTTCTATATTTAGGTAAATTATTTTCATTATAGTGAGGGATGAGGGATGAAATTCAAAGAAAACTACTCATATCTTATATTTTAAAACAAGAATGAGATTTGAACTATTGACTTCTTAAAATTAATGAAAGTGTTTAACTACTTATATTACGGAGTAGTGTGCAAATTCAATACTTTATTCAAACACATAAAACAGAGAAACTAAACATAAAATAGAGAAACTAATTCCAAGTAATACAACTTGAATACTTATTCACACAAAATCTAATTATACAAATATGTATATGTATATATTTCTGAATACTTTTTAGAAAATTCTCAACACGTATCTAATTAATGGTGTAAGATTACCTCTTGTGTGTTTATATATATGTATTCTGTGCTTAGTGCGTTCTAATTTTTAAAATCATCTTAACCGTTTATTATATTTTCTTTTCTAAAAAGATTTCCCTTTCATATTCAATATAAATGTAATGAATAAATAAAATGATAGATCATAATAATTTAAATGTTAGGAATACTAATAGTAGATGCTCTATATATATACTCTCCTATATTGATTGTGCTGAGCACAACATATTGAATGACTTACGTGCCATCAATGGTTAAGATTTACCATTTTAGGTATTTTTTTTAAATAGATCTAATGACGTACGACATTAATGATTGAGATTCACTTTTGTAGTATATATATACATATATATATTTAATTTTAAATGCCACAGTCTAAATTTTAGGCTCGCAAACCTTTTTTATGCGTAAT
This sequence comes from Litchi chinensis, assembly GCA_019925255.1. Lineage (NCBI taxonomy): Eukaryota > Viridiplantae > Streptophyta > Magnoliopsida > Sapindales > Sapindaceae > Litchi > Litchi chinensis. The sequence goes on from CM034467.1 coordinate 2,015,617, forward strand.
AACCATAACTCATCACCAAATTTGAGATCCTAAATTTAAATCTTTTCGTCTTATCAAACAAAATGAAAATCAATATAGGTTGTAATCCTAATTCTGAAACAAAACGAAATCTAATAAAAAAAAAATATTTAAAACGTATGATTTCTGAAAACGTGTTCACTCGATCCTTTCAAAAGAAACCGTAACTTCAAACTTCCAAAAAGCAGTAAAGTCAAATATAAAATATCGCCATCGCCGGCGACATGTTCCAGCCGGCATGCCAGTTTTGACAGTCAGTGGTCCTTTTCAATTTAACTTTGTAAATTGTCACAACCCCACCTTAAAAGTAGCCGCCCTGACCCACCTTAAACTACCCCTGATCCATTTTTACCCGAATGCCAACTCCCCTAGACGACCAGAAAGTCAAATACATTTTTGCACTAACTAAATCCACCTGCAGCCAGGCAACCAATCGGCTACTGATGTTGATATATATTATATTATTTAACATTAATACCCTTACGGGATCAAAGAATTATGGAATCCATCGAGATTGAATAATGACAATACAATTATACTATTCCTATTAATATTAAGAAGGGACTCACATTTACTGTTTATATTTAATAGAATAAAAGTATACCTTAAAGTGAAAGAGGTATTCAACAACTCTTCCGAGTAAACGGGGGTGTTGATTTGTTGATATTAATGTTTTGGTAATTCGTCAACAGATTGCGCAACATGACAAAAAATACACAGTTTTTATGGTACTTGTAGTAAAGACATCAAAGACTTAGTCTTTGTGGCTTCTTGATATGATATAAGTGGTGACCACCAACTTCAGCGCTTGAAAATAAAAACACCAAAACAAAAAGAGAGAGAGAGAAGTTTGTTCTTTGATTGGTTTTGATCTTCAATGGAGAACTTGATGGGGTTGCTGAGGATTCATGTGCTCAGAGGTGTAAATCTTGCCATTAGAGATGTTACGAGCAGTGATCCTTATGTTGTTGTCAGGATGGGAAAACAGGTATCTTGATTGTTCTGTGTTTTCATTTTTTTCTGTTTTTCTGTTTTCATTTTGATGTTTTATACAATTTTGCTTCTAGGTTTGGTGAATTTTTTATTTATAATTTGTTTTTTTGTTGGATTTTTAGCTTGTTTGGATTGCTTGTTCTTGGTCAGTGTTTGGTTGACTTGTGTGATGATCTTAAAGAGTTATCTGATGATAATTTAGTGTAAACAATCTGTGATTTCTGGCAAAAGTAACCTGATATTCAGACTCAAGATGAAGAAGAAAAACAATGGTTGGGTTTTAAGGTTTGCTCCTTCAAGGTCTAAGGATAAAATCCTCATAAGCAGGCTACTGTATGGTCAAAAGCTATAGTTTACTGCTTTTCAAAGATCGTAGGTTCAGCGGGGCTCTAATTTCATCAAACTCGAATTTGCTAAGCGATTTCAGAGGATTTAATTATTGAAAAATAAAAACAATAATTGCATTGAGACTGATAGCTATGTGTGGTTGTGTGTCTATTTCATTATATGAATACCACTAATAATCAATTTGTAGTTTTGGTCAATATATGGGGGCAGATAGATGTGTGAAACCATTATTTGTAAGAAAGAACCAGAGCGGGGTCAATTTAATTTGTTGACCAAAATTGTTGATTTTCGTGTTAAGTTCGATGGCAAGGTCTTTAGAGGTTAATTAAGAGGGGTTTTATGTTTGAATCTCGCTCACATCAGGATGATGGAGGAATTGAAAATGTAAATGTTTTTTGATACACTGTGGTTAAGGATTCCATAATAAATTAATTGTATGAAAATAGGGGCAGATAGATGTGTGAAACCATTATTTGTAAGAAAGAACCAGAGAGGGGTCAATTTAATTTGTTGACCAAATTTGTTTATTTTCGTGTTAAGTTTGATGGCAAGGTCTTTATATGGTTAATTAAGAGGGGTTTTATGTTTGAATCTCGCTCACATCAGGATGATGGAGGAATTGAAAATGTAAATGTTTTTTGATACATTGTGGTTGAGTATTCCATAATAAATTTATTGTATTAACTATATTATTCTTTCATTTGTACTGCATTTCAACTGACTAGTTCAAACTTGAACGCTTAATGCAGAAGTTGAGGACTCGTGTTGTGAAGAAGAATGTCAATCCTGAGTGGAATGAAGAATTAACCCTTTCTATCGCGGATCCAAGTCTTCCGGTCAAACTTGTAAGTTTTGCAGTATTGAATAAGAATGGTGTGCTTAACTCTTGTTCAATAAAAATATGAGAAAGCGAACATGGTTTGTTCTCTAATACAAATGGAAATGAATTTACATTTTTGCTTTATTGAACACATTTTGCGATATACCAATTTAACAGATATGAAGATGATGCTGAGGGACTAGATGATATGAAATGTTTGTTGATGTAAAAATTGTCCTTAATAGTCCCACCAACAATAGTGAACAAATAACAATCCAAGCTCAATGTATCATGAAAAGAAGAGATTCCAATATTTCATTGATTCGATAATAAGATAGGATCCAAAAAAGGGGGTGGATTCTATGAGATCCCCCCGGATGCCTAATCCCTCCCCTGCCAGAGATATTTCTCCCATCTTTTGGCCAGTTTCCCTCCCTTCATTAAGGAAACGGGACGGAAGACCTTCCTGATCTGAGGAGAGGGAAGCCTAAATTATCCCATGGGTGATACCCTTAAAACCCTCCATCTGATCCTGTGTGAATATCCCTTTTCCCACGATTCCTTCCCTTCCCATTTGCCTTCTAATTGCTGTTATTCTCACTTGCTTTGGTTTTGAACAGTGGATGCCTTTTATACTTGTTCTCCTTAGGCTTAGGGTTCACTATATTTCCCTTTCTTGTGGTCAACTCTCTCTCTGTGTTTCTCTCGATGTGTTTTTCTGCATTTTGTCGCCTGGGGCTTCCCTAGGCTGGTCCCTTTCTCATTGTCCGTGTCTTATGCTTCCAGCTCTTCCTAGTTCAAGTGCTGCATACATGTGTCTCCTTCTCCTTGGTAGGCTTGGTCCTCACGCCATATGCCTTTTCTCACCAACCGCCTGGTGCTATGCCCTTGCAGTGTGTCAGACCTAGGTTTGATTTTTAAGATTGTGTGTTCTTCTGTGCTGACATGAGGAAGATGATAAGCTGGTCTTCAAATTTAATTTCCACTTTGATTGATTTTCCTGCCCCTTGGTAAAGGTAGTTCCGTCTTTTCACCATTCATTCTTGCTAACTTGTCACATCCTCCTTGGGTCAAGCTTTGTGGGTTTGCCACTTGAATTGAATTGAATTGACCATGTCAATTCACTATTGGGCTTAATTGATTTGATAGAAAGAGATCAATTTCTCCCCCAACAACGTTAATTGTGTTGTTTAGTTGATAATACGAAATCATATAGCCATCGATAGTGGAAACGAACTTCTTTATACTAAATGAATCTTGCTAGTGGATGATTGCATCCCATTATTTATAAGCCGATTGTATGTGTTGGCAATTTGTAGTGGTGTTTCATTGAAAGAAACTGACAAGTGATCAAAAAATCATCTATGCAGTTGTCCGCCATTCGATTGATCATCCGTACTAGATAAAATTCTTTGCTTAATTAATGAATGTATTTCAAAAAAATTAATGAATGTGAAAGTAATCTGAAATTCGGAGTGTCAATGTCATTAATTTCATGAGGAAATGTTTGCTAGTGTTTCTACAGTATATATGCCCAGACTTTCCACGAAATTGCTTCTTATAAATATTTGCTTTGGATGTTGAGTGCAGTTAGTTTATGACAAAGACACATTCAGTCCAGATGACAAAATGGGGGAAGCAGAATTTCACATCCATCAATTTATCGAAGCCTTAAGGATGCGCCTGCAAGGCCTCCCCAGCGGAACCATTATTACAAAGGTACCACCAAGCAGGGACAACTGCCTAGCGGAAGAGAGCCACATTGTCTGGGAAAATGGTAAAGTTGTTCAAAAAATGTTTCTTAGGTTGCAAAATGTTGAGCGTGGTGAAGTGCAAATCCGGTTGGAATGGATTGATATACCTAACTCCCGAGGTATCAAGTAGATCGGTCACATCTACTATCTTTGATGCTAAGCCCTATGTACAGGAAGGTTTTTAGCATAATAATCTGCCAGCGTATGAGGCTTCTGAGTGAGTCTTTCACTCTTTCTTTATTCGTAGACACCATAACAATGTCCTATTTTAGCTATTTTATCAGTTTTCTTGTGTTATATGTTGTTATCTATCAAATGAGTCACCATTAAACAAAGGTGAACCTCGTATGATGTATGTATATTGCAACTGTATGGTTAATTGAGCACCTTAAATGTTCATGCTTTTGCAGTTTTGGTTGTCTTGATTTCTTAGAATAAATATTTTCCCAATACCAAGAACACAACTCAAACCCCAACCTATCGCCTAGTGTAATATAAACTCTTATACCAATTGATATGAACTTATTAAGTAGAATTTGTATACGAAAATTATTTAAGGAAGGGATGTCCAACGACTTGTGTTCTCGCAATTAATCACATGCTCGGCCAATATGGCATTCATATAAATTAATTTTACACTTACTTGATGTGGACTTGTGGGTGGCGAAGGGATTGAATTCGGATTATTCAAATATGATTTTGGAAATTTTTTAAATTTTGGATTTGGATGGACTTTTTTGTAAAAGTTACTTTTCAATCCGGATCGTTAAGTAGATTCGAATCCAAGTTGGAGTCAGATCGGACAATCTAAATCTAATTGCCACCTCTATGTGGACTCAATAAAGCACATGACATTGCACTAGATATTTTTCTTCTCTCTTTACGTAATGCTTGAATCTTAATGGATCCAGAAAAATTATTGAAGCCTAGTTTCTTATTAATGATTCTATTTTAAATGCATCTCCCTTTTATTCTTTGGGCACCCCACTTATTGTTTAACAAAAATATATTTTATGAAGTTAGTGGACCAAAGCCTACGATTTATGTGGATATATATATAGGGGTAGGATCAGGGGATACAAGTTTTAACACAAATTTTGATATAATTTATTGACCATTGGATTATGAAGATTTCAATGGTTTAGATCTACTCACATATTTATACACAACTTAATTTCACACTCTACATAAATATATTTTTTCATCTCTCTTTCACCATTAATTACATCATGTCTCCCCTCTTATCTCTTTTATTAATTACGACTTAATTTTATAACTCTATATTAATATATTCCTCTCCTCTCTCTTCATTATTATATTATTTTTTTCATTTCTCTAATTAATATTATTTATATATATATTTATAACCTCTCCGATTAATATTGGAATTCTTTGCATCTTTATTTATTTATTTATTTTAAATTATATTATTTTCAAATATATATACATTTAATAGTATCTCAAATATACTTACATATATATATTTCTTTTCCACATAGTCTATAAAGTACCCAAAAAAAATTATTATTTTTTCCTCTCTCCATTGTTCATAAACGTATAAAGAAGGAAAAAAAGAAAAACAATTTTTTTTTAATATATCTCTTTTCTATCCTTATCATCTATCACACAAAATAAAAAGATTGTAAATCAAATTTTCATTTAATCTTTTCTCTTCATTTAATTAATCAAATTATATAAATAATATATGAATTTTAAGCTCTCAATATAAATTTTTAAACAAGATCTATATTGCATATGTTTAAACAAACATACTGATTATAATAGTTCAAAATAAAAAATCAATTACAAAAAAATTTATTTTAGGTACAAGCATGATATCTAATAAAAAATATAAAAGTAATATAATTTAAAAATGTATTTCAAAAAAAAATATATGATTTAAAAACCAATAAAAGAAAAAATGTAAAATCATTGATTGAGTGAGAAGAATATTAATTGATGACATATTAATTTAATATTAATAGGAGAGAGGAAACATGATGTAATTAATGATGAAAGAGAAATGAGAAAACACATTTATGTAGAATGTGAAATTAAGTTGTGTATAAATGTGTGAATAGATCTAAACCATTAAAATTTTCATAATCCAATAGCCAATAAATTGTGTCAAAATTCATATTAAAACTTGTGTCTTCTGATCTTGCCCCTATATATATATATAAATTAATGATAATATTCTCATTGGGTTCAAAAAGAAAAAAAAAATGACAATGTTCTCATTGACATCATTATTATCATCGAGTGATTTTAGATCTATATCATTAATTGAAATAATGACAATTTTCTCATTGGGTTCCAAAAAAAAAAAAAATGATAAATGTTCTCATTGACAAAATTGTCATCAAGTGATTTGAGATCTTTATCGTTAGTTGTTAACAATTATTATTGCAAAAGTTATGACTATTTTCATGGCCGTTCAGAAGAGAAATTAAGTGCAGGCCAGACTGGTCGGGCTCTTTCTCCTATTACGAATCTCGAATCATTCACATTTTATTTTAATCATGCAGGATCCACCTACAAGAAGAAGCGAGGCACACATCAGTCACTAAATGTCTCAAATCATCATTCAATAATGATTTTCACACATTATCTTTTTTTTAATCACATTATCTATTTTATTTGATTGGTTCATACAATTTTCACAAAAAATAATATATAATTATATTATATATTAATATTATAAAGTAGTTGTCTGCTCTTCTCTAGTTATTATTATTTGGAAAATAAATCAATCTAAGCCTAAATCTATGGATAGGGCCCAAGGGCCCTAGAAGCCCAGCTCAAATTTGGCCCACTTAAAAGTGTTAGATCGACTCGTCATCCTGATTAGGTGATGGGCTTATTGGTGGTTGGAACATAGTGATTCTTTTTCGTTCTCTTTAACACCGAAAATAATTATTATTATTTAATTTTTTGAAATTTGGGGAGGGAATAATTGAACTCACCTCCTCCACTTAATGGAAAAGTGTGGTTATCATCAAGCTACATCTGTGACCATGGAAAATAGTGATTCTTAGGCTTCAATTTTTTCTTCTTTTGTCTTTTCTTTTGAAAGGGTAATATTGAATGAAGGTTTTGTTTAGATTTATCTACGTTAAATACTATGAAAACGACTAACACAACTACTCTCATTATGGGGAAGGGACTCCAACTCTTGGACTACTTTTCATGTGCAAGGTTTCGAACCCGTTTCACAAAGATGGAGTGGTTATTTTTGCAGCCACATATTTGACATAGCCCCCATGTACTTTTTGTTTTTTCTTCTAAATAATATTACTATCATTTCAATCAACAATAGCTGAGTATTGTAAAATTAAACCTAATTTTGAAGGACAAACTCTCATATGCCTTCCTTCTCTTACCAGAAATATAAATATGATGTATGATGCTTTTATTATTCTCAAGTTCAAATGAAATTAGTAATCGATGTTAAAAGGCACTATGCAAGGATCTCATGTTGAATTCTACATGCATACGAAAGCATACATCAAGCTTTTAATCATCAAAGAGATAATTTTATTGAGGCTTTAAGCAAACAAGATTAGTTCTAGACTCATTTTGTTATTATTCTTTTGAAAGATCTATGCATATTACTTTAATATTTTATTTTTTATTGAAAGGCAGCCAGAATAAGCAGCTAACGTTGGAAGATACAATTCAGGCTAACATTTAAGCCATTGAGGCTAGATCATAAGCCAACCCAAAGGCCATTCTAATATTTTATTAACTAATCAATATGTGAATGTGATTTGGATTTAGTTCAAATGACCCTTGGACCTTAGAATCAATTAATAATGTTTAACATTTCATCCTAAGTGTTATTTTTCCCCATTTCTCAACCGGTTGAAACTTATGATTTTTATTTGAGCATGAAAAATCAATATAGGATCCATGATAGCCTATTGAGGGTATAAATGAAAATTTTTAACTTATACGGACTAAACAGTAATATAATAAAAAACAAGACATTGTTTTAAAGAGGAAAGCTAAATTCATTCTCTCCGTATACTCTCTTAATATTTTATTCAATGTATGAAACATATACAAATTTGTACTTTTATTATGTAAGTTTTATGTCCAAAAAGTAATTTATTCACAAAGTATAATTTGTATAAGCGTTATCATTAAATGAAGAGAATATATTAGAAGAGTCTACTTAACACTCCTCTTGTTTTAAAACTATGGAGACCTTTATTTATTATTTTATTTTATTTCATTTTTCTTATACTAACACCTTATGGATTAAAGATTGGAGTTAAATACACAATAGCCCTCTGAGGTTAACTCAAATGTAGACGCGTGAACATTTTTATTTTTATAACACTTTACCTCCTTGTTAACAGTGGAAATCCAGAAATTTTTGGGTTTCCAGACTTCATCTTTAATATTGATTGACTGTTAACAGGGAGGTAAGGTGTTATAAAAATGAAAATGTTCATGCGTCTGTATTTAAGTTAACCTCAAAAAGGTATTGTGTATTTAACTCTAAAGATTATTGGGAACCGACAAAATTGATCACTAATAACGCGGTTTAGATGATTACTCTCACAATTACAATTAGGAGATGTCAACTTCTATAAAAGGGAGACTTACACCCATAACACCCACAACTTTTGTTTTAAAACTATGGGATCCATTTACTGTTGTTTATATAAATTAATCAGCTGGAATATGGGTAAGATCAAACCGTCCAGTAAAGGGTTACAATTTACAACAGTGTATAAACTTAAGCACAATAATATTGATAAAACCTGAGATATTTGGGTAATTTATAGTATTTATCATTGATCCACTTTCATAACTCATAACCTGGAAGTACATCGAAAAGTGATTTCAACTGGAAAATCCATGGATTGATAGTAGTTAATTCAATTTATAGAAATCAATTTCATAATCTATTGAAATTTGGTCATACCTTTTAAAAACTAGCTAGTCTTTAAGTTGCGGGGATTATCAAGTATAGATTGTACCAAATGATTAACAAAACAAAAAACTTTTCTTTTGAAAGGAACAAAAAACTTTTCTTAAACATATGAAGTTAATCAAGAGTGCTAAGCTATGAAGAACATGGAAGGAAAAAAAAACATCAACTCCATTAAAAGCTTCAGCTCTAGACTCAACTAATAGTTTGGAGAACGAAAGATGTTTTGCACACGCTTGCCTTGTCATTGTTTTTATACAATAAAATCCTCGAAAGTGAATATTATATATTAAAATTAAGAACCCAAATTTAAATATCTTTATGTAGGTAGATAATAATTACAAAAAAAATTCATATAAAGTATAAAAATTATGAATCAATAGTTTATTTGTTATGGTCTATTTTTATTGACGTTGAAATCCAGTCGACGAGAATTCAATTCTCAATACCTGCAATCAATGTGAGAAAAAACACAAAAACCGAGAAGAACACAATGAAGGACCAAGAACAACACAAAAGAAATAAGAGATTTTTAACGTGGTTCAGTGAGTGCGCCTACGTCCACGACTGTCTCTCTAAAATTCTGCAAAATGACAGTATGCTATTAATTGTGTCGTGTCTGTTATAATGATTTTACCCTCTATTTATAGAGGAAGTAATGTTACAGATCTGGTAACAACAAAATAAGAAGAGAATCACGAATTAATTACACTTCCTAATCAGTTAGAATAAAATCAAGAAACTGTTCCACAAAATCCGAGATAACGTTGACTGAGTTTGAATTTGAATTAACTTCTATATTTGATGAGAGAATCACGATCAGATTGGGTAACTGTCATATCTTGAAGATTCTGTATTAATTGGCCACTGGGTGAGCAGTACACTGTCTTGAACGACCTTGAACTTGACCTCGCTGATGAACGAGCTATGCATAGAACAAGCTGTACAATCTAGCCAGGCTGATGCGAGCTAGAGAGATCGCTAGGACGAGCTGTAGAGCTCGCTGGGCTTGAAATTAATAATTGGGCTTTTGGCTTCTGGGTCATCTTATTGGGCTGACTTGTTGGACCTTGTCTGCTGAGTCTTTGCATTGAATTGACTTAATGGACTTTTATCAAGTTTTTACTAGCCCAATTACTTGATTCAGAAAATACACATAACAATTTTGTTAGTAATTCAAATACAAGATTTCTCTTTCCAAAACAGAGGATATATCTTGTTATTCAAAACTGTCTTGGCCCGAAGCTCTCCTTTAATTAACATAGTCCAGGATGGGTAATGTTAAGTGAAGAATTGAAAATTAAATTGTTACCCTTGAAAATGAAATCATAAGAGAAGAATGGGTTAATATAATTTTCCTTCGATATATTGATGAAATTTGTTAGTATCCAGAGACTTAATAACTTATAATTATTGAGAAAAGATGATAACATTACTTTACATTTATACATAGTAAACTTTTATCAGATAAAATGAACGGATGGCTTATTACATCGAAACAAATAAGTAGTTGGGCTATCGGATCATATCACTCATTATCTAAGTTGTCATGACTCGGGCCTGGGCTGTGATAGAATCATGAATATTAATTTATAGAGGGCCCTTGGGCGTGGCATAAGTAATCTAGATTATGATTTTGTCAAAGTTTAGTTGAACAATTATAAACTTTGATCTATACTTAAGGACAAAAACATGCCAAAGAAGTATCTTCATTGAAAATATACATCCACTAATCATTTAAATGGTTAGTGCACTTTTTCTTCATATTCATGTTAAGTGTTTAACTTTTAGCATGTGTAATACAATTAAATGTGGGGAGTTTCTCTTTTGATGCAGAAGCATAATACCCAACTATGCAAAGCCACCGTACCTTGCAAAACCAGTTGCGGTAGCAACCATTCATACTCAAGTACCCTAACTCAGCTAAGCCACCCTACTGCAATGATTTTTTGTATTTTTATATCTGTAACTCTATAAATAGAGTTGTAAATTGTAATTTAAGGTAGTTCAGTTATCAATAAAAATTTACAATGTTTTTTCATTTCTAAAGGTTCCTGGAACTCTATCTAACCCACCGTTAGATAATTTTCAGAGCAAGTTTGTCTTGTCTGAAAATTATCTTGCATAATTTTTTATTGTAAGAGTAGGTATTTCACGATTTTATAGAAATAGATTTTTGGATTGCATACATTGTTAATCTCATTAGGATTCTATACATAGATGGTAAACTATTTATGTCATTAAAATTTTAAATTAGCATGCATATATATATATATAGTGCTTTTAAAATGAGGATTTATTAATTTTTTAGGTAAAACCAATTAAATTCATTGATTGTATTTAAATTAAATAGAAAAGAGAATTTGTTTTAGGAGAGAGAATGCAATGAATGAATTTGATTGATTATTCTTAAATTTTTAAAGTTAAAGAGTTCTCATTTTAAAAGTATTATATATAGTAATTCTACCATCAGTACTTTCTAACTTTTAAAAGTTAGGACAAATCAATCAAATTTATCCATTACATTTGAATTAAATAGGAGAGAAAATTTGTTTTAGAAGAAATAATGCAATAGATGAATTTGATTGGTTCGTCATAATTTTTTAAAGTTAGAAGACATATGATAGTAGAATTACTATATATACAGTAATTTTACATACCATAAATGTTTTTTAACTTTAAAAATTTAGAATAAATTAATCAAATTCATGCATTGTATTCTCTCTCCTAAAACATATTCTCTTTTCTATTTAATATAATGAATGGATTTGATTAGTTTAATTTTTAAAGTTAAGAAGTAATGATGGTAAAATTACTATATAAATATATATATATGGGGAAGATCAGAGCACACAAATTTTGACAAAAATTTAATTTTCAACTATTGGATTGAAAGAAAATTAAGAATAAGAGAGTTGTTCGAAAGTTATGTGGTGTCATATAATTGCATATGCACCAATTTTTTTCTCTTCATTCATGTTCTTTTCTATATTTATTTATTTTTAATTAATTTTTATTTTGAGATATTTTTATCAATATGTTTGTTTAAACATATGTAATATGATCTTATTTGAAAGTTTATGTTAAGAGTTTCAAATTCATATATTGTTTACATGATTTGGTTAATTAAATAGAGAGAAAAGATTAATGAAAATTGAACTAATAATTTTATGTTTAGTTTAAAGGTAGAGATAAAATAAGGTAAAGTATATCAGTTTAAAATTAACAACCACTCTTTATCATTCAATGCATTTCAATCTAATAGTTGAAAAATAGTTTTAAAATTTGTTTCTTCGATCCTATCTGATATACAAATACATATATGTATATATAATATTTTTATAATTAAGTATACTTAATTTTAAAAAATAAAAATTAATCAATTAAATTTAAATATGATAATAAGTATATTTAATTATAAAAATTATATATATATATAAAATGAGAATAAAGTCAAACTGCCGTTAAACTCAAAACAGGTGATCAATTCAGCAATGCATCAGTTGACAGTTGTATTTGATCAACTAAAAGAAAAAGTTAAAATCGGTTGTGTTTTGATATTATCTTCGAAATAAGTTAATAACTCCTTTTGTCAAGTATATTATTCAGATTTGAGCGGTGCACCCTTGAAGGAAAGGCATTTATCAAAAACATAAATATATAATATATATATTTATGTGGTACTGATTATTTGATGCATTTATTCCTTTTACTGATCGATTAGACCACTCAACAGAAATTTAGATGTCCTTCCGTTTTCTCTCTTTTAAGATTGGAACTAAACATCCGAAGCACTGAGCTGTCCCTTGTCTATCTAGAGAGTCAGTGACACTGCAAAAAGGTTAGTTGTTTCATGCTAGACAATATGTATCACTCCAAGCATAATTATTAATGTTTCTCAACTCGACTGATAAGATAGTACATGCTGTGCAATTATTAATGTCTCTCAACTCTACTCATAAGATAGTACATGTTGTGCCCACAAGTAGCTTTTGCACCGAAAGCCTATTGAGTCACAACAAACCAACAGGCCCAAATAGCGAGTGAAGTGGTGCAAAACCCATCACTCGCAAGACACATCAGTCAATACCACATCGGTAGAAACACTTAGAAGGTGCAACTATGTCAGGGTAATAAGACAATCTTCAATATATAACACACAATTTTATACTATTTTGATATTAACATCAATTTTTTTTTTTTATACTAAATTCTTTTACACTCTAATATATTTGATGCTAAATTGGTATAAATAATATCTTTAAAGAATATTCTATACATAATTTTTTAATTAATATTATTCAAAATTTAAAAATATATTAAAATATATTCAATATTATACTATTTTAAAGATCTCAATAAAACATTTCAAATGATATATTTTTTTTTATAATAATTTATTATATATTTTTAAATAAATTAATTTATTGTGAATAAAAATATTTAGTGTTGATGAATAGTATAACACCAAATTTGATGTTGTACTGTTCATCAACACCAAATATTTGCCTTGAAACTTGCATTTTGGTGTCTACATTGGAGACCAAAATTGCACCAAATTGGTGTTTTACACCAATTTGGTGCTCCATTGGAGTTGGCCTAAAGCAGTTTGAATTAACCAGCTTGCATAAAAAATAGCTCGAGGATATATTGGCATAATAGCTCCTGAATTGTCATCAATTCATTGGTGCCTAGACAGTATAAAGTTTTAGAAGTAGAAGATCTTTTATAACTGGCCGAAATTAATATATATTTTTTATTTCAACAAATCTCTAAAAAGAAAAAGAGAATTCCATCAAATAGAAAGATCTCTATAATACACAGAAGATCTCTTCAAATAGGAAGTTATCAGAAGTATATATTAATTCAAATATAGATGTATTAATTTTATAGTTTTATGTAAAATAAGAAAGAAGATCTCAATATTTCCTATATTCAAATGATCAAACCATATGTAAACATGGAACTCTAACACTCTATAAATAAGTATTTTGCATGTGAATGAAAACACATTCATGCACGCCACAAGATGATTGTCACCCTTAACAAAGACTCTTATAAAAACTATTCTTTTCCCTTCATAAATAATATAATCATGGATGTAAACATTATTCAAAAGAGTTGAACAACGTTACAAATTCTCGTCTCTTTGTTTTCGTTCTTACATCCTTATTGTTTTATTGATTCACCATTATTGCATCCATTTATTCATTATTCACATTGGTTCGTGTATTGTTTGATTTTTCACTACAAGAAATTCATAATACGACAACATTTATATAGCAACGTACTGTTGCTTGAAGTTGCCGTAGACATGTATCACAACACGCAAAAAATATAGGTTGTTGAAGCTACCTATGACAACTTACAATTTATGTTGCGAAGAATATGACATGTACAACAACTTTTGGATCAACAATGTTGCTAAAATATGCTATACAGCAACATACTTTAAGCGTTTCAATATGTTACACTATATATGTATATGTACAGCAACATCATGATCATGCAAGTTGCTAAATAAAATATTTCAAATTTTTTTAAATAAAAAAAAACAAAAAATATAAAAGCCCAAATAGAAGCCCTAATTAACCAACACTTTCTTGCTTCATTTCCTCCCATCACCGCCGACCTCACCCTGCCTCACTCTGTTTATATCGTTTCAGCTCTACCATCACTGTCGAACAGCCCTCATCGCTGACCAGCCCTCATCGTCGACCAGACCTCACCCTGTCCTCACTCTGTTTATTGTTTCAGCTCTACCATCACTGCCGAACAGCCCTCATCGCCGACCAGACCTCACCCTGTCCTCACTCTGTTTATCGTTTCAGCTCTGCCATTACTGTCAAACACCTCACCACCGACCAGACCTCACCCTGTCCTCACTCTGTTTATCGTTTCAGCTGGGCAATTACTGCCGAATAGCCCTCACCGCCGACCAGACCTCAGCGCCAACGAACTTGAGCATCATTGCCGACCAGCTTGCTATCGCCATCACTCTTTCACCGATAAGATTCATTTCCTTCAACCTTCAACCATTTTTCACTTCACATTTAGATTTTGTTGAGATCCATTCTATCTCTTCCATATCTTTTTGTTTCTCTTGCAGCAAGTTGACGTCTTGGACAAATTGCTAAATCGAAATGCCTACTGGTTGAGTGATTTTGAGGAGCTTCTTTCACTTGCAAAAACTTGACATTTTGGATTCCACATACCGTAAGCTTCTTTAGGTTTTAAATGTGTTTGCCTTGTTAGGTTTACATTTTTGACATTCCTACTGGTTGGGTTTTGGTTTGGATGTTTTAAATTTGTTTTTGCCTTGTGTTTTGGTTTGGATGATATAAAATGTATTTGCCTTTGAGCAGCTGTAGACCCCAATTTTTTTATCATGATTGCTCTCATATTGTAAAATCACTTTTAGATACAAATGTCATGATTGATTGTGTATTGGACCTTTTAAAAGTTGCGTTTACTGTTGTCACACATCTGTCTATAGTTTACTCACATAAGCTAGCACTTTAACACTGCTGCTTGACTTTTCATGATTGGTGGAGAATATTACTTGGAATCCAATGGCAACTCATCTCTTGCTTGCGTTAAATGCAGCTTGTATTATATATATATATATTTTGTTTTTATCACATCTTTAAGCATGTGTTGTGTGCTTATAAATTTTTTTTTTCGATGTTGTTGACCTTGCTGTGACATTATTGCCAAACAATCATTTCTTGTGAATGACTATTGAGAAGTATACTCTATTTGATCTCTCTTACTACACATAACAGAAAATTTTTTTAAACAAGTTCAATTTTATATGGAAGTGTTAGAATTTCAAGCAAGGCCGGTTTATTATTTATTGAGGAGTGCCCAAATGCCATCCACCATAGATTTTAGGATCTCTCAACACTATTGTTTTCACAAGGGTAGAAACGAATTTCAAACCCATCAATTCGGGTTGTTTGGTTGGTGAGAATTGTCAATGGTAGTATGTTTTCATATGTACAAAAGCATCTAGAACATTTAACTTAGTTCTTGTGAAGAGTGATTGTGCGTTGTTATATTCTTATTAGTTGTTACCTTGATATTGGACCTAAAGTTTACACCCGAGTTTCCATCCTTATTATTTTAAAGTATTAACATTATTTTTTTTTTCTTGATTGAAGATTAAGTATTGACAAAAGCGACACTATGGACAAGAGATGAGTTCATCTTTCAAGGTTTCTTTTATTTAGATACTTTATTTTGTTAACAAAACATTTTTGTAGTGCCTTTTTTTTTTTTTTGGATTAGATGATAAATTTTAAACTTCATCTTTGTAGACTCTCACTTGAGTATCAAGAAGGGGCACAAAACTCTGTTGACATTGCTTATGCTAGTGTTGGAAACTCGGGTTTGATAGTATGTCCGTGCATAATTTGCAAAAATTTACAACGCTATTCTTGTGAGATTGTATATGAACACTTAGTTATAAATGGGATGGATCCTTCATATACTACTTGGGTCTTCCATGGAGAGTGTCCCCCTAGTCATACAGAATGTGCCTCTAATGCATCTATAGGATGTGAGGATATACATATGAATGATACATATATGATGTATAGAAATCATATGTATTATGATGGGCGTAACCTAGAGGAGATGAATGACAACATTTGTGAGGAAGAACTTATAGATATAGTTAAAGTTGCTGAAACTCCTTTATACCATGGTTGCACAAAGCACACAAAAATGTCTGCAACAGTAGCTTTATTCAAGCATAAGGTCACATATGGGTTATCTGACAATGGTTTTGATGAGTTGCTTAAGATAATCCATGATATGCTTCCACTAGAAAATACACTTCCTGATTCTTTTTATTCAACAAAGAAATTGTTAAAGACATTTGACCTTGGGTATGAGAAGATTCATGCGTGCATTAATGATTGTTGCTTATTTAGAAAAGAGTTTGAGAATGACGAAGAATGCTTTAAATGTCATGAATATCGTTGGAAAGTTGATGAATGCACTAAGGAGATTCAACAAGGTATTCCTGTAAAAGTCTTACGTTACTTTCCAATAAAACCAAGACTTAGGAGGATGTTTGGGATACCTAAGACGGTGGAAGACTTAAGGTGGCATAATTCTAATAAGAGTGATGATGGCAAAATGAGACATCCAGTGGATTCACTCTCATGACATATAATTAATAGGAAATGGCCTTGTTTTGCATCGGATCCTCGAAATATTAGATTTGGTATTGCTACTGATGGGTTTAATTCTTTTAAAGACCTTAGCTCAAGATATAGTTGTTGGCCAGTAATTTTGACAATCTATAACTTTTCTCCATGGTTGTGCATGTCAAAAGAAAGTTTGATGTTGACTTTACTTATTCCAGGACCAAAACAACCGGGTAATGACATTGATATTTATTTAGCACCTCTGATAGAAGACTTGAAGGAGTTATGGGATATTGGAATGGATCTGTATGATGCATATAGTGAGTCCATGTTTAAATTAAAAGCGATTTTGATGTGGACAATAAATGATTTTCCCGCTTATGGAAACATGTCTGGATGGCCTACTAAGGGAAGATATGCTTGTTCTCTTTGTCGTGACAATACTTGTTCAAAATGGCTAAAACATAGTCGAAAATTTTTATACATGGGTTATAGACAATTTCTTGCAATGGATCATCCATTTTGGAGGAAACGAGCATGGTTTAATGGAAAACATGAACAAGGGCACAAGCCTAAGTTATCTACTGGTGAAGAGATCTACAAAGAAGTTGATCAAGTTGTCAACGATTGGGGAAAAAAAAAAGGAGAAACCAAGAGGAAAGCGGTCCAAAAATGTAGAATTATAAAAAAAGAAGTCAATATTCTTCGAATTACCATACTGGAAGGTAATAACTAGTACACTAGTAATTGTTTTCTATTTTCAATGAACTTTTCGTAATTGTTTTTTTTTTTTTAATATTTCTTATGTAGGATATGCTTGTTCGTCACAATTTAGATGTAATGCACATTGAAAAAAATATTTGTGATAACATAATTGGTACACTTTTGGACATCAAGGGCAAATCTAAAGATGGTCTTAATTCTCGTCGAGACTTGGAAAACATGCATATTAGAAAGGAATTGCATGCTCAAAGTAAAGGTAATGCATTTTACTTACCGACTGCATCACACACACTTTCAAAGGTAGAGAAGCAACTTTTTTGTAAAAGGCTTGCTACTATAAAGTTGCCGGATGGTTATGGTTCAAACATTGGGGCTTGCGTTTCCGTTAATGATTGTAAGATAATGGGTCTCAAATCTCATGATTGTCATATTTTAATGCAACAACTTTTGTCAATTGCTTTAAGAGGAATCTTACCAAAAGGTCCAAAAATAGCAATTTTTCGACTATGTTCATTCTTCAATGAGTTATGTAATAGAGTCGTAGATAGAAATAAAATTGTTCAATTGGAGGAAGATGTGATTAAGACTTTGTGCATGTTTGAAAGGTTTTTCCCACCGTCATTTTTCGATATTATGGTTCATCTCACAATTCATTTAGGACGAGAAGCACGCCTTTGTGGGCCAGTACAATTTCGTTGGATGTACCCATTTGAAAGGTGACTCACATTCAGCACTTTTATTACTTTTGTAGTATGTTGCATTCTTTTGGAGTGACAATGATTATCTTTGCTGTTTTATTTTAGATTCATGAAAATATTGAAGGGGTATGTTAGAAATCGTGCAAGACCAGAAGGTTGTATAGTTGAGCAATACATTGCCGAATAGTACACACTCTTTTGTAGTAAGTACATTAAAGAAGCCTCTAACATAGGAACCCGACATGATCGAAATTAAGAGTTACAAGATGACACATTATTTGGAGGGCGTCCAATATCTGCAGGAAAGCCAATAATTCTCACATATGATATGCTACAAATTGCTCATCGTTACATTTTATTTAATTGTTTAGAAGTTCAGCTTTACGTGGAGTAAGACAACTAATTATTGCATATTTTATTATTTAAATTTATATAACATTGTCATTTATTAATCTTCTGTCTTATGAAACTATTAGAATGCACTTGCAAGAATTGAAGAATTTGGATAGAAGACTTGCAAGGAATAATACTCGATTACAAAAACAACACAATGACACATTTAATACATGGTTAAAAGAGAAGGTTGTATCAATATTAACTCAATAGTAAAGCTACGAGTTTCTGTATACTTTTTTTGCAAGTAAATTTTCTAATGTTATTATATTAACTTTGATAGATTGCTGCTGAAATAAATTGCAATGACACATGCATATCCACTACTTTGAAATGGCTTGCGCATGGTCCTAGGGATATTGCCATGTCATATAGTGGGTATATTATAAATGAAATTCGATTTCATACCAAAGCAACAGAGAAGAGTCGACAAAATAGTGGAGTTTCAATTGAAGCAACCACAATGTGTAGATCTAGTGCAAGAGATCATACACAAATTGTTGGACAAGTTGCCTATTATGGAGTTCTTCAAGATATTATAGTGCTTGATTATAATGTCTTTCAAGTGTCTATATTTAAATGTGATTGGGCAAATGTTGTCAATGGTGTTAAGATTGAAGATGGTTTTGTTTTGGTTAACCTCCATGAAGGAAAGAGCCAATTTGAAAAAGATCCATTCATTTTGGCTTCACAAGCCAAGCAAGTTTTTTATTGTAGGGAGAGTGAAACTTCATGTTGGTATGTTGTGGGGAAAGCACTAATAAGAGGTTATCATGAGTTGGAAAATAATGATGAGGGTTTGAACATGTCATCCATGCCAAGTCCTATAGAAGATCTCGAAACAAATGTGAATGATAACAATGAAGATTGTACAAGGGTTGATGTAGAGGGCATGTTATGTGACACATAGTTTAGTGTCACAACTCTTTTTAGTTTTTTGTGATCTTTGATGATTTCATGTTTGGATATTGTGTTCTATTATATATGCAACATTGTTTGATTTCTACTTTTATTAAATTAAGTTGTTTTTCTTTTTTTGGCATTGATTATTAACAATAGATGTGGTGTTATAAAGTATGATGTTACATGTTGTTTAACTGTATAATTTACTTTGTTATATATAAACTTTTATTAGATTAGTTGGTCATAATATATTGGTGGTCTTCTTGGTGCAGCTTTTCTTAAGGAATTTATTACTTCTTCAACCAGGTTAATTGATAGTAAAAGACAAGAATGGCAGAGGTAAGTCACCACATAACTTTGGTTATATTTGATGGTATAGGACAAGAAAGACAAGGATGGATGAGATAAAGAAATTACTTTACTTTTTACTTTAACCATTGACATGTAATTATTTCTTAATACTTGTTTTGGTTTTTCTTTGTAGTCTTCCAAATCAGCTGAAAAGAGAGAAAAAAAGCAACGCCAAGCTGTAGTTGCCACTATGCTTGAAAATAGAAATCATGGGATAAGTATCACTAATGAAGAGCCAAGTGAGAGGAATGAAGTCCCATGCGAGACAAATACTCCAAGTGAACCAAATACCCAAAATACTAATGCCACTAATAATGCAAAGAAAAGAAAAATTTGTGGACCCACTCAAATGGTATTGTTAAAAGGGAAAGAACCAGTTGAGGTTGATGTAAACATGTTTGGTCAAGTAGTTGATGAAAATTCAATTTCTCTTACATCATATATTGGTACTATTGCACAAGAACATGTACCGGTAACACTTAAAAGTTGGAAGCAACTTGAGGACTCCAAGAAAGATATGTTGTGGTCATGTCTATTGGTATGTGCTTAATTCTACATAAATATTACTACTTATTTTCTTTTTAAATTTTCTTAGATAACAATACTTGTCAAGTAAATTTTTTTTTTTTTTTTATTTTGTAAACGACTTAGCAATATTTCAAATTAGCAAACTCTAGTAAGGAGTTTATCTTTAAGAAGATAGGGAGTCATTGGAGGCAATATAAATCAACTATAACCAAAAAGCTTATTGAAGCAAACAAAAAGAAAGGAAGAAAGCGTGCATTTCGAAGAATCAAGCCAGCAAATGTGATGAATGAAGAAGAATGGGGAGCTTTTGTTAAGCATCGAATATCTTCTACTTTTGAAGTGAGAAATATTATCAATTATTACTAATACATGATTATATTATAATTAGTCAATTATTATTGTATTACTTTGTCTTCAAAATAATAATATTAGCTTGTTTTAGGCAAGGAGCAAGAAGTTTCGAGATATGAGAAATAGTCAGTACATCCACCACACAACTGGTCGGAGGGGCTTCGCCCGCTTACAACATCTCATGGTTAGATCTTTACATTCTAAAATATTTTTACTTGTTTAAAGTATTACAACGTTTACATTGTAAAGAAGATATTATATTTATAATTTTTTCCATTAGAAAAAAGAAGCCGAAGCTAAAGGAAAAGATCTAGAATCCATTACGAGGGTTGATGTGTGGATTAAAGGACATACAAGAAAGAATGGCCTACCTATGAGTCAAGATATGGAAAATATCATTGTAAGGATAAATTGTATTTAATTTAGCATCTTTTCCTTTTTCTTTTAAAACTCAATAACTTATTTCGCCCATATTTATAGAATGAAATTGATGAGTTGCGTGCATCACAAAATCCTCCAAATGATGACAATATATATGAAGATGCCATTACAAGGGTTTTAGGACGAGAAAAACATGGTCAAGTGAGGGGCCTTGGGTATGGAGCAACACCATCACGAGTAGATGCTCAATTTCAATCTAGACAAAAGATGAAAAATGCTTGAGACAAAATTGAAAGAAACAAATGATGAATTAGGAAAGCTTCGAGAGTTGGTGGTTTCGGTAATGAAACAAAATGACTTGGTAATATGCGTTTTTTTTTTTTTTTTTTTTTTTTTTTTTTTTTTTTCTATTTCGTTATATATTATATTTTTAGTGTTATCTTTTCACTAAAAATATTATTTTTGTTCTTAAGTTACTAAATAGATGCGGAGTGAAAGATGTAGTAGCTTCTCATGCATGTACTCCATCTCACGCATACACAGCTCAGGTTAACATTTGTCTCATTACATTACTTTTCAATTTTTTAAAATAACTTGTGTTTATGCTATTGACATTTTTTTTTTTTTTTTTTGTAGTCACAACATGGGAGTGCTCATGTAACACAAGACAATGCACAACTTGAAAATGCGCGATGTCAATTACTACATTGGTATCCAGAAAATAATGTAGAAGATCAAGTTGTTGCGGAAGGAAGAATTTCATCAACGGATCCTAAGGCCCTAGTGCACCACATACCACTTGGAATGAGTTATTGGAAAGTTTGGGTTGATGTTGTAGAAGAAGATATAAAAGTGTGTAGGCCGACGGATGAGTATGAAACACTCAATGAAGCTATGGGAACAATTGTTGCATGGCTAAAGGATTACATCAAGTTGTTGTAAAAGAAGGTAAATGGTAGTATTTTGAAAGAGAAATCAAATTGTTGCATTGGATGTTTTTTGGGTTTACAAGATTGTGATGTGGTTTCTAGCAATGTATATGGTTGTAGGAAAAAAGAAAAAACTTAATTTTTTGGTGGCTTAGCAAAGTTATGGAGTTAGATGGATGTAGAAATTGTTGGGATTTTTGGTTCATGACCACATCTTTTTGTGATTATGTGATATATGTACATATATGTGTACTTACAATTATATGCATATAAGTATGTATATCACATACAATGATGAATTTTGTGTACTCTTTGTTATGTAACTGATTTTATGGAATTATATGTATTGTTGATTATGACAAATTATAAAATTAATGAATACATTAATTTCTTTACAAATTGAAACTAATATTGTTGTAATCAATATGATCTATATATATATATATATATATGCAGCACCATTTTGATATATAAGCAGCACTATATTAAGTCATTCGAAAAAATATATACAACAGCTCAAGCATTTAATTTTAACTCAGGAAAAAAAAATTATTAATTCAGCAATATATTTTGTATGTTGCATTATACCTCTACAGCAACATACAACTAAAGTAGTTATAGATATACGACTACAAGCTACTATGCGTTGCTATAGTCCATATTGCAACTTCCAGTGCATATTGCTATAACATCTATGGCAACGCACTAGTTAATGTTGTTGATCGTATAAAGCAACATCAGGTTAACGTTGCTAAAGGGGTATCCTTTTTGGCTACATGGCCTTTTGGTACATAAGGGTCTACGTTGCTAAAGGTTTTAGCAACGCATTCTGCATGTTGCCTTATTATGAATTTCTTGTAGTG
>CM034467.1:2039267-2076743 GCA_019925255.1 Litchi chinensis
GTGAACAAAATGGACTATCAATATATCCAGCGTGTTTGTTGGTGATTCTGTAAGACCGTTGACCAATTATTTGAGTGGAACCAAATTTCTTTTTTCTTTTTGAGATAGAGTGGACCCAAATGTTTTTATATGTAAAATTATTTCATCTTTTCATATTATATATATTTATTTATTTACTTCAATCAAACGGTAGACGCAAATTGATGTTTATTACACGATTACACCTAGATGTTTTGGTTTACATCAATGTTAATGTCATTCATTAAAAAATAAAAAATAAGAAAATTGACATTGAAGTAAATTATTAGTGTTAATAATTGATCAAAGTCATAAAGATAAATTTTTTTAGTTTATATAAATTTAGGGTCTATACAAATAGATTTTAACAATTAATCAACCTCATATTTTTAGTAGGATCCATATGTTAAATATATATTTTTTAATATAAGATGACTTTCAAATTTGAAAATTTGAAAGTTGCAAGAAGCAATATTAAATTGCTCAGATTATATGTGGTACATTAATTGTAACTAATCACGATTACACCTATATGTTTTGGTTTACATCAATGTGTGACATAAGACACAAGTTAATGTCATTCATTTAAAAAACAATAATAATAAAGGAGATAGATATCGAGCTAAATTATTGGTGTTAACAATTGACATAAAGTCATAAAGATGAAATTTCATAATTTGTATAAATTTAAGGGTCTATGCAAATATATTTTAATAATTAATCCACCTCATACTTTAGTAGGATCCATGTGTTACATATTTATTTTTTGATGTAAGATTACATTCCAATTTTCAAATTTGAAAGTTTGCGTGACAAATTTGAAAGTTTGTGCAAGGAGTAATATTAAATTGCCCAAATTATATGTGGTACATTAATTGTAACTAACAAATTATCCACCATCTGGTATCATGATTTATATGGTAGTTACTGTTTGTATGATATACTTTTTTTAATAAATAATTTGGATAGTCTAACATAATTATAGTATTTTTTTTTTTCTTTAAAATTAATAGATATAAGTAATGCTATATTATTCAAATTTTGTTCAAATAATGTAAAATAATTTGTAACTATCATATCATATCATAATTTATATATTTTGGTTCACATCAATGTGTGTGACATAAGACACAAATTAATGTCATTCATTAAAAAAAGAAAAAAAGAAAAAAATGAAGATAGACTATGAAATAAATTATTAGTGTTGACAATAGACATAAAGTCATAAAGATAAAATTTCGTAGTTCATATAAATTTAAAGCTCTATACAAATGTTTTAATAATTAATAGACCTCATATTCTAGTAGGATCCATATGTTAAATATTTATTTTTAATATAAGATGACATTCCAATTTTCAAATTTGAAAGTTTGTGCAAAGAGTAATATTAAAAATTGCTCAGATTATATGTGGTACATTGTAACTAACAAATTATCCACCATCTGATATCATGATTTATATGGTAGTTACTACTCGTATGATATTTTTTTAATAAATAATTTGAACAGTCTACCATAATAATTGTGTAATTTTCTAATAAAATTTATAGATATAAGTAATATTAAAATTTTATTTAAATAATGTGCAAAATGATTTGTAACTATCAAACCATGTAATAATCAATACAATCACAACAAAACAGGCGGTTGCATCATTTGGATAAAAGCTTTAAAAATTATTTCGATAATTTACCACTATTGATTCAAAAATTTTAATGAAAGGTAATAGTTGGTTGCATCATTCTAATGTTTTGAGTTCTAATAATGAAAGGAAATATATTTTAATAATAACGAAAAGTTCATGTTCTCCATTCCAAATAAATTTTAATAATAATGTTTGAGTTCTAATAAATCCAAATTTTACATGGTCTAAACAACCTTTTATATAATAGATTTTTGTATCTGGACATGATCTCTTAGCCTTTTTTTCGTATTAGGGTTTTTCATGTAAATTATTTTGTGTTCTTTATTTTTATACACTTAATTTTACAGTGTCAGATGTTGCATATGGCTGGCCTAGTCACATAACCTCCCCTCTAAGCTAGTTTAATAATTGGTGAATTTAATTTCTATAACATCTATCTCTCTATATCATTGAAAAGTGTATGTCACATGTCTTCAACCAATCGAATGGGCACAACAACATACTGGCATGCTACTTGTCTTCCAACACAGAAAATGGATGATGCAATTTTACACTCTAGTCGCATTGGAACTTTTCTCTGCGATAAGATCAGAATGACACCTCTTATTTATTCATATTGCAAAGTAGGTGTGACAAAACCACAGTTCAATATAATTTGATAGTAACATCCCAGATCGTATCCCCAAAACAGGGGGGAAAAATACAAGCAAGTAAACAAATAAACAAACAAATCTCACTTACGAATCACCTCATCAGACGTATTATTAATAAAAAAATAAAACAAATATGTGCGATAAAAGTTGGCCTGCATGTCACCATCTGTCGTGTGAATAATAATTACTAATTAGTAATCGCCGTCCTTATCATCTTGTGCAAGTCATCCACTAGTCAATGCCCTCACTAATAAGTAATTAGCAGGACATCGGTCAATGCTTCCAAAGGTCTAATTTGGCTACATACTAGTTAATAGTAAGAGTAGTTGAATAATTTTTTAATTTTAAAATATTAGAAATTTAAATTTTTTTTATCTTAAAATATAAAATATGATAATTTTTTTTTATAAATTTAATCTTTCTCCTCCATATTAAAAAAAAAATCTTACATATTTTTTTTTAATCGAAATGATTGGATATTTTTTTTAATCTTAAAAAATAATGATTCAAATTTCATAATTAATCACACAATATATAAGTAGGTTGTTCTTGATTTACTTCGTTCTTCCCACCATAAAAAAATAAAAATACAAAAAGGAGTCAACATCTTTCAAATCAATGTAAAGTAGTCAACATCTTTCAATTCAATGTATACTAAAGCAGTTGGACGGACCTAAAGATGATATCAAACTCTACTTTGGTTAGGGACTCCTCTTTATATGAAACATAAATTAATAAGACATCATTAATTAAGGTTGAAATGAATTTTTACCTTTAAAACAATTGAATTGTTTCATTAATTGTTACTAATAAAAAAAAAAACTAATATAAAAATTTATCGACTTACGTGTAATGGTGCAATATATTATATGAAACTTTTGAAAGGTTTGTATATCCTTACTTGTGTAGAAGTAAAATAATAATGATTGTTGAATCTTACAGTGACAGGGTCTAAAAAAAGTTAATTAATCAAGTACATAATTTTGTGTTTTAATTATTCATTAAGACAAAAAATTAAAAATCCATAGAAGAACATTTAATTAATACTATTTATTTCAACTCAAACATCAACAAACAATAGGAATTTTATATTCAATTTACATATTTTTTACGTATCACCCATAATGGGACTTTTAACTCTACCAAATTGAATGAACGTTTTAATGTTATATGACAATTTAAAAATAAAATTTATTTTATATTGGATATCATATAAATGATGGGTTTTGCTCATTTATCGATTGGGTAATAGTATCCATCAATAATAACATTTAGATTGATTGTAAGAGTGAAAATTGAAAAATATTTAAAAATTGTTATTAATTGGTAACTTTACTCAATCGATAGGATAGATAAACTCTATATATAATATTTAATTTTGAAATGTCTCAACAAATATCTAATTAATGGTGTAAGATTATCTCATATATATATATATATATATATATATATATGTTCTCCCACATTGATTGTGCTAAGCACAACATATTGAATGCCTTTGGTGTCACCGATGGTTACAGTTTACCATTCTAGTTTATGTATACGCTCCTACATTTTTTTTTTGAAAGAATATACTCTCCTACATTGATTGTGCTGAGTACAACATATTGAATGATTTGTACTTCTATATATGGTGAAAATGAGTCCATATTTGGTTAAATTTTCTTTCATATTTATTTTGACTTCTATATATTGTTAAAAGTCATTATATGTTTGGTTAAGTTTCCTTGTATACTTATTTATACTTCTTAAGATGATTCCACATTTGAATAAAGTTAATTTCATGCCTGCCCTTCGAGCAATATTACAAGTATGTTCCAGATTTGCTCAAATTATTTCCATTCTTTTTTCTTTTCACCTCTATTAATGGTTGAAAATGTTATATATTTGGTAAAATGTTTCTATACTTATTTTTATTTCTTTATATGGTTGGATTTAATCATTGATTCTATATTTTGATAGTTTATTTTCATTTTTGCATTTTAATAGGGTTACAGGTTGTTCTATATTTAGGTAAATTATTTTCATTATGGTGAGGGATGTGGGATGAAATTCAAAAAAAACTATTCATATCTTATATTTTAAAACAAGAATGAGACTTGAATTATTGACTTTTTAAAATTAATGAAAGTGTTTAACTACTTATATTACGGAGTAGTGTGCAAATTCAATACTTTATTCAAACACATAAAACAGAGAAACTAAACATAAAATAGAGAAACTAATTCCAAGTAATACAACTTGAATACTTATTCATACAAAATCTAATTATACAGATATGTATATAAGCGATTTCTGAATACTTTTTAGAAAATTCTCAACACATATCTAATTAATGGTGTAAGATTACCTCTTGTGTGTTTATATATATGTATTCTGTGGTTAGTGCATTCTAATTTTTAAAATCATCCTAATCGTTTATTATATTTTCTCTCTTAAAAAGATTTTCCTTTCATATTCAATATAAATGTAATGAATAAATAAAATGATAGATCATAATAATTTAAATGTTAGGAATACTGATAGTAGATGCTCTATATATATACTCTCCTATATTGATTGTGCTGAGCACAACATATTGAATGACTTACGTGCCATCAATGGTTAAGATTTACCATTTTAGGTATTTTTTTATAAATAGATCTAATGACATACGACATTAATGATTGAGATTCACTTTTGTAGTATATACATACATATATATATTTAATTATAAATGCCACAGTCTAAATTTTAGGCTCGCAAATCTTTTTTATGCGTAATAACCATAACTCATCACCAAATTTGAGATCCTAAATTTAAATCTTTTCGTCTTATCAAACAAAATGAAAATCAATATAGGTTGTAATCCTAATTCTGAAACAAAACGAAATCTAATAAAAAAAAAATATTTAAAACGTATGATTTCTGAAAACGTGTTCACTCGATCCTTTCAAAAGAAACTGCAACTTCAAACTTCCAAAAAGCAGTAAAGTCAAATATAAAATATCGCCATCGCCGGCGGCATGTTCCAGCCGGCAAGCCAGTTTTGACAGTCAGTGGTCCTTTTCAATTTAACTTTGTTAATTGTCACAACCCCACCTTAAAAGTAGCCGCCCTGACCCACCTTAAACTACCCCTGATCCATTTTTACCCGAATGCCAACTCCCCTAGACGACCAGAAAGTCAAATACCATTTTTGCACTAACTAAATCCACCTGCAGCCAGGCAACCAATCGGCTACTGATGTTGATATATATTATATTATTTAACATTAATACCCTTACGGGATCAAAGAATTATGGAATCCATGGAGATTGAATAATGATAATATAATTATACTATTCCTATTAACATTAAGAAGGGACTCATATTTACTGTTTATATTTAATAGAACAAAAGTATAACTTAAAGTGAAAGAGAGGTATTCAACAACTCTTCCGAGTAAACGGGGGTGTTGATTTGTTGATATTAATGTTTTGGTAATTCGTTAACAGATTGCGCAACATGACAAAAAATACACAGTTTTTATGGTACTTGTAGTAAAGACATCAAAGACTTAGTCTTTGTGGCTTCTTGATATAAGTGGTGACCACCAACTTCACCGCTTGAAAATAAAAACACCAAAACAAAAAGAGAGAGAGAGAAGTTTGTTCTTTGATTGGTTTTGATATTCAATGGAGAACTTGATGGGGTTGCTGAGGATTCATGTGCTCAGAGGTGTAAATCTTGCCATTAGAGATGTTACGAGCAGTGATCCTTATGTTGTTGTCAGGATGGGAAAACAGGTATCTTGATTGTTCTGTGTTTTTTTTTTTTTTTTTTTTTTTTTTTTTTTCTGTTTTCATTTTGATGTTTTATACAATTTTGCTTCTAGGTTTGTTGAATTTTTTATTTATAATTTGTTTTTTTGTTGGATTTTTAGCTTGTTTGGATTGCTTGTTCTTGGTCAGTGTTTGGTTGACTTGTGTGATGATCTTAAAGAGTTATCTGATGATAATTTAGTGTAAACAATCTGTGATTTCTGGCAAAAGTAATCTGATATTCAGACTCAAGATGAAGAAGAAAAACAATGGTTGGGTTTTAAGGTTTGCTCCTTCAAGGTCTAAGGATAAAATCCTCATGGGTACCTACATGGTCAAAAGCTATAGTTTACTGCTTTTCAAAGATTGTAGGTTCAGCGGGGGCTCTAATTTCAAACTCGAATTTGCTAAGCGATTTTAGAGGATGTAATTATTGAAAAATAAAAACAATAATTGCTTTGAGACTGATAGCTATGTGTGGTTGTGTGTCTATTTCATTATATGAATACCACTAATAATTAATTTGTAGTTTTGGTCAATATATGGGGGCAGATAGATGTGTGAAACCATTATTTGTAAGAAAGAACCAGAGAGGGGTCAATTTAATTTGTTGATCAAAATTGTTGATTTTCGTGTTAAGTTCGATGGCAAGGTCTTTAGAGGTTAATTAAGAGGGGTCTTATGTTTGAATCTCGCTCACATCAGGATGATGGAGGAATTGAAAAAGTAAATGTTTTTTGATACATTGTGGTTGAGTATTCCATAATAAATTAATTGTATTAACTATATTATTCGTTCATTTGTACCGCATTTCAACTGACTAGTTCAAACTTGAACGCTTAATGCAGAAGTTGAGGACTCGTGTTGTGAAGAAGAATGTCAATCCTGAGTGGAATGAAGAATTAACCCTTTCTATCGCGGATCCAAGTCTTCCGGTCAAAGTTGTAAGTTTTGCAGTATTGAATAAGAATGGTGTGCTTAGCTCTTGTTCAATAAAAATATGAGAAAGCGAATATGGTTTGTTCTCTAGTACAAATGGAAATGAATTTACATTTTTGCTTTGTTGAACACATTTTGCAATATACCAATTTAACAGATATGAAGATGATGCTGAGGGACTAGATGATATGAAATGTTTGTTGATGTAAAAATTGTGCTTAATAGTCACATCAACAATAGTGAACAAATAACAATCCAAGCTCAATGTATCATGAAAGGAAGAGATTCCAATATTTCATTGATTCGATAATAAGATAGGATACAAAAAATGGGGTGGATTCTATGAGATCCCCTCGGATGCCTAATCCCTCCCCTGCCAGAGATATTTCTCCCATCTTTTGGCCAGTTTCCCTCCCTTCATTAAGGAAACGGGACGGAAGACCTTCCTGATCTGAGGAGAGGGAAGCCTAAATTATCCTATGGGTGATACCCTTAAAACCCTCTGTCTGATCCTGTGTGAATATCCCTTTTCCCACGATTCTTTCCCTTCCCATTTGCCTTCTAATTGCCGTTATTCTCACTTGCCTTGGTTTTGAACAGTGGATTCCTTTTATACTCGTTCTCCTTAGGCTTAGGGTTCACTATATTTCCCTTTCTTGTGGTCAACTCTCTCTCTCTGTTTCTCTCGATGTGCTTTTCTGCATTTTGTCACCTGGGGCTTCCCTTGGCTGGTCGCTTTCTCATTGTCCGTGTCTTATGCTTCCAGCTCTTCCTAGTTCAAATACCGCATACATGTGTCTCCTTCTCCTTGGTAGGCTTGGTCCTCACGCCATATGCCTTTTCTCACCAACCGCCTGGCACTATGCCCTTGCAGTGTGTCAGACCTAGGTTTGATTTTTAAGATTGTGTGTTCTGCTGTGCTGACATGAGGAAGATGATATGCTGGTCTTCAAATTGAATTTCCACTTTGATTGATTTTCCTACCCCTCGGTAAAGGTAGTTCCGTCTTTTCACCATTCATTCTTGCTAACTTGTCATATCCTCCTTGGGTCAAGCTTTGTGGGTTTGCCACTTGAATTGAATTGAATTGACCATGGCAATTCAATATTGGGCTTAATTGATTTGATAGAAAGAGATCAATTTCTCCCCCAACAATGTTAATTGTGTTGTTTAGTTGATAATACGAAATCATATAGCCATTGACAGTGGAAACAAACTTCTTTATACTAAATGAATCTTGCTAGTGGATGATTGCATCCCATTATTTATAAGCTGATTGTATCTGTTGGCAATTTGTAGTGATGTTTCATTGAAAGAAACTGATGAGTGATCAAAAAATCATCTATGCAGTTGTCCGCCATTCGATTGATCATCCGTACTAGATAAAATTCTTTGCTTAATTAATGAATGTATTTCAAAAAAACTAATGAATGTGAAAGTAATTTGAAATTTGGAATGTCAATGTCATTAATTTCATGAGGAAATGTTTGCGAGTGTTTCTACAGTATATATGCCCAGACTATTCCACGAAATTGCTTCTTATAAATTTTTGCTTTGGATGTTGAGTGCAGTTAGTTTATGACAAAGACACATTCAGTCCAGATGACAAAATGGGGGAAGCAGAATTTCACATCCATCAATTTATCGAAGCCTTAAGGATGCGCCTGCAAGGCGTCCCCAGCGGAACCATTATTACAAAGGTACCACCAAGCAGGGACAACTGCCTAGCGGAAGAGAGCCACATTGTCTGGGAAAATGGTAAAGTTGTTCAAAAAATGTTTCTTAGGTTGCGAAATGTTGAGCGTGGTGAAGTACAAATCCGGTTGGAATGGATTGATATACCTAACTCCCGAGGTATCAAGTAGATCGGTCACATCTACTATCTTTGATGCTAAGCCCTATGTACAGGAAGGTTTTTAGCATAATAATCTGCCAGCGTATGAGGCTTCTGAGTGAGTCTTTTTTCTGGTGGAAACCATAACAATGTCATACTTTAGCTATTTTATCAGTTTTGTTGTGTTATATGTTGTTATCTAGCAAATGATTCACCATTAAACAAAGGTGAACCTCGTATGATGTATGTATATTGCAACTGTATGGTTAATTGAGCACCTTAAATGTTTATGCTTTTACAGTTTTGGTTGTCTTGATTTCTTAGAATAAATATTTTCCCAATACCAAGGACACAACTCAAACACCAACCTATCGCAGAGTGTAATGTAAGCTTTGATACCGATTGATATGAATTTATTAAGTAGAATTCATATATGAAAATTATTTAAGGAAAGGATGTCCAACGCCTTGTATTCTTGCAATTAATCACATGCTTGGCCAATGTGGAATTCATATAAATTAATTTTACGCTTAGTTGACGTGGACTTGTGGGTGGCGAAGGGATTGAATTCGGATTATTCAAATATGATATTGGAAATTTTTTAATTTTTGGATTTGGATGGACTTTTTTGTAAAAATTACTTTCCAATCCAAATTGTCAAGTAGATTCGAATCCGAATTGGAGTCAGATCGGACAGTCTAAATCCAGTTGCCACCTCTATGTGGACTCAATAAAGCACATGACATTGCACTAGATATTTTTCTTCTCTCTTTATGTAATGCTCGAATCTTAATGGACTCAGAAAAGTTATTGAAGCCTAGTTTATTATTATTGATTCTGTTTTAAATGCATCTGCTTTTCATTCTTTAGGCACCCCATTTGTTGTTTAACAGAACTAGATTTTATGAAGTCGGTGGACCAAAGCCTACGATTTATGTGGATATGTATATATTGATGCTGTTTTAGTGGATAATATGGTTATAATGAAAGAGAAGATGTCATCAAAGGGGCTATAGTGCAGGAGAATAAATACTGCCCTTCCATCTCCTCTCTCTTGAAAGGTGAGTGGTTTGAGACCCTTTCCCATGTAATATAGGTTTCTCTACCATGTATGTGGGTTGTCCCCCCACTCATATGTGGATTGCTTCCTCATATTCCTAGAAGCTAATCTTCAGGTTGCATCCCAATATCTATCGCTACTGATCCCGATTGTATCTTGAACTAGTCCCAATCATCCAACGAAAAAAAAAAGAAGATGTCATGCAAAAACAAAGAGCAGAACCAAAGCAAAATCAAATTAAGAAGTCAAAGAAGGCATGGGATTGACAATTGAAAACGAGATGTGATTGAGATAAGGGAGTGAGTGTGGTGTGAGATATATATATATATATATATTTAGAGTAATTTACTATTAGTACTTCCCGATTTTAAAAAATTAGAACAAACCAATCAAATTCATCCATTACATTTTTGTTCACAAAATAAATTATTTCTTATTTAATTTAAATACAATGAATGAATTTAATTGGTTCATTCTAACTTTTAAAGTTAGGAAATATTGATAATAAAATTATTCTCTCTCTATATATATAGTGTTTTTAAAATGAGAACTCCCTGAAAATTAAGTAAATTTATTAATTGTATTTGAATTAAATAAGAGAGAGAATGCAATGGATGAATTTAATTGGTTTCACTAACATTTTAAAGTTAAGGAGTTCTCATTTTAAAAGCATTGCATATATATATGTATATATATAGTGATTTCATTATCAGTGTGTTCTAATTTTAAGAAGTTAGAATAAATTAATCAAATTTATCAATTGTATTTGAATTAAATAGGAGAGAGAATACAATGAATAAATTTGATTGGTAAAGTTAGGATGAACTAATCAAATTTATCCATTGTATTCTCTTTTTTAAAATAATTTTTCTCTCTTATAATTTAAATGTAATTGATGAATTTGATTGGTTTGTCAAAAAGTTAGAAAGTACTGATAATATAAGTATTATATATATATAAATTAACGACAATATTCTCATTGGGTTCAAAAAGAAAAAAAATATGATAATGTTCTCATTGACATCATTATTATCATCGAGTGATTTGAGATCTATATCATTAATTGAAATAATGACAATGTTCTCATTGGGTTCCAAAAAACAAAAAATGATAAATGTTCTCATTGACATAATTATCATCGAGTGATTTGAGATCTTTATCATTAGTTGTTAATAATTATTATCGCAAAAGTTATGACTACTTTCATGGCCGTTCAGAAGAGAAATTCAGTGCAGGCCATACTGGTCGGGCTCTTTCTCCTATTACGAATCTCGAATCCTTCACATTTTATTTCAATCATGCAGGAGCCACCTACAACAAGAACCGAGGTACACATCAGTCACTAAATGTCTAAAATCATCATTCAGTAATGATTTTCACACATTATATATATATTTAAATCACATTATCTATTTTATTTGATTAGTTCACACAATTTTCACAAAAAATAATATATAATTATATTATATATTAATATTATAAAGTGGTTGTCTGCTCTTGTCTAGTTATTATTATTTGGAAAATAAATCAAGGGAAAATTGAAAAAATGGCGCTTTTGGGAAGGCCATCCCCAAAAGTAGCCCTTTTATTTTATATTATTAATAAAAGCATTGAAAGGACAAAAACGCCCTTAATGAGTAATTTTTGAAATCAATCCCAACCTATAGGTTGGGATCTCAACCCCGAGGTTGGGAATTTCAAATAGGGTTAAATATCAAAAATTGGGATTATCAACTTTTAGGTTGGGATCCCAACCTAAAGGTTGAGAATCCTAAACTTAAATGTTTATTCAAGTTTGGAATTCCCAACCTCAAGGTTGGGATTCTCATCCTTGAAGTTGAGATTTCAAATATGAATATTGAATCAAGATTGGAACTCCCAACCTTTAGGTTGGGATTCCCAACCTGGAGGTTGAGAATGTCAACCTAAATGTTCAATTATATATATTTCGTAATTAAATAAATTTTTAGGGTTGTTTCGTAATTATTAAATTTAGAATAGAGGGCGCTTCTTGGGTTAGAAGCGCCCTTAAAGATATTTTCTAAAATTACAAAATTGCACTTTTATTTTTTTGAATTATCAAACTTGACCTTATTATTATTTTTTGAACAAAATTACCCCTCCTATTTCTTCAATATCAAAATCCATAATCTCAACCTCAAGGTTAGGATTCCCTATCAATCCTAACTTTCAAATTGGGAATCCCAACCTCGAGGTTGAGATTCCCAACCTTAATTGAAAATTCAAGGTAAAATTCATAATTAAATAAATTTTTGGGGTTATTTCATAATTATCAAATTTAAAATAGAGGGCGCTTCTTATCCAAGAAGCGCCCTTAAAAGTATTTTTAAAAATTACAGAATAGACTTCTAATTTTCTGAATTATCAAAACGGACATTATTATTATTTTTTGAACAAAATTACCCCTCCAATTCCTTCAATATCAAAATTCATAATCTCCCACAATTCATCAACATCATCAACCACAATTCATCAACATCATCAATCCAATTCATCAACATCTCCCACAACAACAACAACATTATCAAATCAACAATTAACAAACAAACACAAAAAAAAAAAAAAAAAAAATCTGGTTCTGGGTTCGCGACCCAGAACCAGACCAGTCTCTTCCTCTTCTTCTTTCTTTTTTTTTTTCCTGCCTTGGTTCTGGGTCGCGAACCCAGAACCAGATCTGGTTCTGGGTTCGTGAACCCAGAACCGATGTGGTTCTGGGTTCGCGAACCCAGAACCGTCTCTGGTTCTGGGTTCGCGACCCAGAACCAAACGGTTCTGGTCGGCGACGAACCTGGGTTCGTCGCCGACCAGAACCAAGGCAGGAAAAAAAAAAGAAAGAAGAAGAAGAAGAAGAAGAAGAAGAAGAAGAGAGGGTAGGTCAGTGGAGAGAGAATCAGAAATGGGGTCAGTGGAGGGAAAGTTTTAGAGAGAGAATCAGAAATGGGGTGGGTCAGTGGAGGGAAAAACAATGGTAAATGGTAATTAGCTGAACCATTAAGGGTATTTTGGACCAAAAAGAATCATGCTGCAGGAAATTCAAAAAAAAGAGCTGATATCCCAAAGGGTCATTCAAAAACGGTTATATTTGGTTAAAACCCATAAATCAATCTAAGCCTAAATCTATGGATGCGGCCCAATGGCTCTAGAAGCCCAGCTCAAATTTGGCCCACTTAAAAGTGTTAGATCGACTCGTCATCCTAATTAGGTGATGGGCTTGTTGGTGGTTGGAACATACTGATTCTTTTTTGTTCTCTTTAACACCGAAAATAATTATTATTATTTAATTTTTGAAATTTGGGGAGGGAATAATTGAACTCACCTCCTCCACTTAATGGAAAAGTGTGGTTATCATCAAGCTACATCTGTGACCATGGAAAATAGTGATTCTTAGGCTTCAATTTTTTCTTCTTTTGTCTTTTCTTTTGAAAGGGTAATATTGAATGAAGGTTTTGTTTAGATTTATCTACGTTAAATACTATGAAAACGACTAATACGACTACTCTCATGATAGGGAAGGGACTCCAACTCTTGCACTTTTCATGTGCAAGGTTTCGAACCCCTTTCACAAAGATGGAGTGGTTATTTTTGCAGCTACATATTTGATATAGCCCCCATGTACTTTTTGTTTTTTCTTCTAAACAATATTACTATCGTTTCAATCAACAATAGCTGAGTATTGTAAAATTAAACCTAATTTTGAAGGACAAACTCTCATATGCCTTCCTTCTCTTACTAGAAATATAAATATGATGTATGATGCTTTTATTATTCTCTAGTTCAAATGAAATTAGTAATCGATGTTAAAAGGCACTATGCAAGGATCTCATGTTGAATTCTACATGCATACGAAAGCATACATCAAGCTTTTAATCATCAAAGAGATGATTTTATTGAGGCTTTAAGCAAACAAGATTAGTTCTAGACTCATTTTGTTATTATTCTTTTGAAAGATCTATGCTTATTACTTTAATATTTTATTTTTTTATTGAAAGGCAGCCCGAATAAGCAGCTAACGTTGGAAGATACAATTCAGGCTAACATTTAAGCCATTGAGGCTAGATCATAAGCCAACCCAAAGGCCATTCTAATACTTTATTAACTAATCAATATGTGAATGTGATTTGGATTTAGTTCAAATGACCCTTGGACCTTAGAATCAATTAATGTTTAAAATTTCATCCTAAGTGTTTTTTTTTTCCCATTTCTCAACCGGTTGAAACTTATGATTTTTATTTGAGCATGAAAAATCAATATAGGATCCATGATAGCCTATTGAGGGTATAAATGAAAATTTTTAACTTATACGGACTAAACAGAAGACATTGTTTTAAAGAGGAAAGCTAAATTCATTCTCCCCGTATACTCTCTTAATATATTTTATGGAATGTATGAAACATATACAAATTTGTACTTTTATTATGTAAGTTTTATGTCCAAAAAGTAAACTTTGTAATAATTTATTCACAAAGTATAATTTGTATAAGCGTTATCATTAAATGAAGAGAATATATTAGAAGAGTCTACTTAACACTCCTCTTGTTTTAGAACTATGGGACCTTTTTTTATTTATTTTTTATTTTATTTTATTTTATTTTTTTACACTAACACCTTATGAATTAAAGATTGTTGGGACCCGACAAAATCGATCACTAATAGCGTAGTCTAGATGATTACTCCCACAATAGGAGATGACAATTGCTATCAAAGGGAGACTTACACCCGTAACACCCACACCTTTTGTTTTAAAACTATGGGACCAATTTACTGTTGTTTATATAAATTAATCAGGTGGAATGTGGGTAAGATCAAACCGTCCAGTAAAGGGTTACAATTTACAACAGTGTACAAACTTGAGCACAATAATATTGATAAAACCTGAGATATTTGGGTAATTTATAGTATTTATCATTGATCCACTTTCATAACTCATAACCTGGAAGTACATCGAAAAGTGATTTCAACTGGAAAATCCATGGATTGATAGTAGTTAATTCAATATATAGAAATCAATTTCATAATCTATTGAAGTTTGGTCATACCTTGTAAAAACTAGCTAGTCTGTAAGCTGCGGGGATTATCAAATATAGATTGTACCAAATGATTAACAAAACAAAAAACTTTTCTTTTGAAAGGAACAAAAAACTTTTCTTAAACATATAAAATTAAGCAAGAGTGTTAAACTATGAAGAACATGGAAGGAAAAAAAAACATCAACTCCATTAAAAGCTTCAGCTCTAGACTCAACTAATAGTTTGGAGAACGAAAGATGTTTTGCACACGCTTGCCTTGTCATTGTTTTTATACAATAAAATCCTCGAAAGTGAATATTATATATTAAAATTAAGAACCCAAATTTAAATATCTTGATGCAGGTAGATAATAATTACAAAAAAAAAAAAAAAAATCATATAAAGTATAAAAATTATGAATCAATAGTTTATTTGTTATGGTCTATTTTGTTTGTAATTCAAATACAAGATTTCTCTTTCCAAAACAGAGGATATATCTTGTTATTCAAAACATGTCTTGGCCCGAAGCTCTCCTTTAATTAACATAGTCCAGGATGGGTAATGTTAAGTGAAGAATTGAAAATGAAATTATTACCCTTGAAAATGAAATCAGAAGTGAAGATGGGTTAATCTAATTTTCCTTCGATATACTGATGAAATTATTATTAGTATCGAGAGACTTAATAACTTATAATTGTTGAGAAAAGAGGATAACATTACTTTACATTTATACATAGTAAACTTTTATCAGATAAAATGAACGGATGGCTTATTACATCGAAACAAATAAGTAGTTGGGCTATCGGATTATATCGCTCATTATCTAAGTTGTCATGACCCGGGCCCTTAGCTGTGGCAGAATCATGAATATTAATTTATAGAGGGGCCTTGGGCTGCCGCATAAGTAATCTGGATTATGATTTTGTCAAAGTTTAGTTGAACAATTATAAACTTTGATCTATACTTAAGGACAAAAACATGCCAAAGAAGTATCTTCATTGAAAATATACATCCACTAATCATTTAAATGGTTAGTGAACTTTTTCTTCAGATTCATGTTAAGTGTTTAACTTTTAGCATGTGTAATACAAATAAATGTGGGGAGTTTCTCTTTTGATGCAGAAGCATAATACCCAACTATGCAAAGCCACCGTACCTTGCAAAACCAGTTGCAGAAGCAACCATCCATACTCAAATACCCCAACTCAGCTAAGCCACCCTACTGCAATGATTTCTTGTATTTTTATATTTTCTGTAACTCTATTTAGTAAATTGTAATTTAAGGCAGTTCAGTTATTAATAAAAATTTACAATGTTTTTTCATTTCTAAAGGTTCCTGGAACTCTATCTAACCCATTGTTAGATAATTTTCAGAGTAAGTTTGTCTTGTCTGAAAACTATCCCGCATAATTTTTTATTGTAAGAGTAGGTATTTCATGATTTTATAGAAATAGATTTTTGGATTGCATACATTGTTAATCTCATTAGGATTCTATACATAGACGGTAAACTATTTATGTCATTAAAATTTTAAATTAGCATGCATATATATATGTAGTGCTTTTAAAATGAGGATTCACTAATTTTTTAGGTAAAACCAATCAAATTTATCGATTATATTTGAATTAAATAGGAAAGAGAATTTGTTTTAGGAAAGAAAATGCAATTGATGAATTTAATTGGTTTTTCTTAACTTTTTAAAGTTAAAGAGTTCTCATTTTAAAAGTACTATATATATAGTAATTCTATCATTAGTACCTCCTAACTTTTAAAAGTTAGGACAAACCAATCAAATTTATCCATTACATTTGAATTAAATAGGAGAGAAAATTTGTTTTAGGAGAGATAATGCAATAGATGAATTTGATTGGTTCGTCCTAACTTTTTAAAGTTAGAAACACTTGATAGTAGAATTATTATATCTATAGTGGTTTTATATACCATCATTGTTTTTTAACTTTAAAAATTTAGAATAAATTAATCAAATTCATACATTGTATTGTCTATTCTAAAACATATTCTATTTTCTATTTAATTCAAATACAATGAATGAATTTGATTAGTTTAACTTTTTAAAGTTAGAAAGTAATTATGATAAAATTACTATATAAATATATATATGGGCAAGATCGGAGCACACAAATTTTGATAAAAATTTAATTTTCAACCATTGGATTGAAAGAAAATTAAGAATAAGAGAGTTGTTGGAAAGTTGTGTGGCGCCATATAATTGCATATGCACCAATTTTTCTCTATTCATTCATGTTCTTTTCTATATTTAGTTATTTTTAATGGATTTTTTATTTTAAGATATTTTTATCAATATGTTTGTTTAAACATACGTAATATGAATCTTAATTGAAAGTTTATGTTAAGAGTTTTGAATTCATATATTGTTTGCATTATTTGGTTAATTGAATAGAGAGAAAAGATTAATGAAAATTGAACTAATAATTTTTTTTGTTTATTTTAAAGGTAGAGATAAAATAAGGTAAAGTATATCAATTTAAAATTAACAACCACTCTATATCATTCAATGCATTTCAATCTAATAGTTGAAAAATAGTTTTAAAATTTGTGTTCTCCGATCCTGTCCCACATACAAATATATATATGTATATATAATGTTTTTATAATTAGGTATATCTAATTTTAAAAAATAAGAATCAATCGATTAAATTTAAATATGATAATAAGTATATCTGATTATAAAAATCATATATGTAAATGAGAATAAAGTCAAACTATCGTTAAACTCAAAACTAGGGTTGGGCATGGGTCGGGTCGGTTTTGGCCAAAACCGACCCAAAACTGAATTTAATCGGTTTTCCCTTTTCAAAACCAACTCGACCCAATTAGAGGTACAAAACCGACCTAAATCGGTTGCAATTGGGTCGGTTTGGGTCGGTTGGTTCAGATTGATTTTCCACAAAAAAAACATCAAATAATAAAAAAACACAACCCTTTCAAGATCTACAAACACCAAAACACCTAACAAAAGAAATCAAAACACTTCCCAAACCTACAAACACCAAAACCCACAAAATTACACAAAACAAATTAGACAAAAAAAAATCAAATTACACAACAAATTATACAAAAAGAAATCAAATTACACAAAACAAAAGAAATCAAATGTCAGCCTAAAACTAGAACCATTTGAATCCAAATCTACAAACACCAAAACCCATTAAAATTACATAAAAAAAATTAAATTACACAAGATATTACTCAAAAAGAAATCAAATTGCACAAAAAAATTCAAATCATATAGAACAAATTAAACAAAACAAATGAAATCAAAAGTGAACCTAAAACCAAAACCATTTGAACTTGAAGAAGAGGAAATCAGAGGTGAGAGGTTGAGCGAATGACGATGGAGGACAAACCCACCAGGCCACCATAAAACAGAAAACCCCAGGCTACCACAAAGTAGAAACTCACAACCACAAACTGAAAATCCTACCACCACAAACCAGCGAATGGCAACGGCAACAAGGACAGGTGAAAACAACGGCAATGGTGACAGGTTTTCAGGCAACAACAATAGTGACAGATAAAGGGCAACAACGATTGGTTTTCAAGTGACTACAACGGCGACATAGGAAGGGCGACGACGATAGGTTTTCAAGCGACTGCAACGGCGACAGATGAAGGGCGACGGCGATAGGTGAAAGGTGACTGCAACGGCGATAGATGAAGGGTGACAATTGACAACAACGATGACAGGTGCAAGGACAGTAGCGGTGATAGGTGCAAGGGTGATGGCAACGGCGACAAGAATAAGAATGATTGGAAGTGAAAATGGAAGAATAATTGAAGAAGAATAAGGCAAAGTGTGGAAGAAGAAGAAGAAGAATGGCGATGAAGAGAGCATTTGGAGAGGATAAAAGTGTTTTTAGAACAGAGGTGTTGACAACGATATTTGACGGCTAGGGTTGTGTTGTGTGTGTTGTGTAGTTAAAAAGTTTATATATATATATATATATTTTAATTCGATTTTCGGTTTCAGGTCGGATTTTTCGACCAAAAACCGACCCGAAAACGGAAAAAATCGGTTTTCTACTTTTAAGACTGAATCGACCCAAACTTAATTTAAAAATCGGTATTTTCAGTTCGGATCAGCTTGGGTCGAGGCCGAGTTGGATTTGTTCCGGTTCCGATTTTTTTATCCACCCCTACCCAAAACAGATGATCAAGTCAACAATGCATCAATTGACAGTTGTATTTGATCAACTAAAAGAAAAAGAATCGGTTGTGTTTTGATATTATCTTCGAAATAAGTCAATAACTCCTTTTCTCAAGTATATTATTCAGATTTGAGCGGTGCACTCTCGAAGGAAAGGCATTTATCAAATATATATATATATATATATATATATATGGTACTGATTATTTGATGCATTTATTCCTTTTACTGATCGATTAGACCACTCAACAGAAATTTAGATGTCCTTCCGTTTTCTCTCTTTTAAGATTGGAACTAAACATCCGAAGCACTGAGCTGTCCCTTGTCTATCTAGAGAGTCAGTGACACTGCAAAAAGGTTAGTTGTTTCATGCTAGACAATATGTATCACTCCAAGCATAATTATTAATGTTTCTCAACTCTACTGATAAGATAGTACATGTTGGGGAATGACTATGATACAAACAACAAACAACAAAGTTGTTTGTACCATACAAACATATTTGGTTGCCAGTTGGCAGCCAAATAATTTCTATTGCAACCTGTAGCAACTGGTTGAAACCGGTTGCTGCAGATTTAAAATAATAATTTTATAATAAATAATAGTTTAATAATAAAATAATATATAAATATAATATTTTATTCTAAAATATAGTATTATAATAATATTTCATAATATTAAGTTATTATTAATATTTTATTATTAAATTAAAATATAAATATTATAATTAAAATAATATATAAATATAATAATTTATTATAAAATATAATATTATATTAACTATTTTTTATTATTAAAAATTAACATTAACTTAGAAGTTGTTCTACGAACAACTCCAACGTTATCTTAACAAGTTAGTTGACGTCATCTTGTTAAGACCAACGTCGAAGTTGTTATTTGAACAAGTTTGACGTTACCCTAACGTCCGAAGTTGTTCAAACTTGACAAAAAGTACAGGTATGACGTCAGCAAACGTCAAAATTGTTCTCTGAACAACTCCAACGTTACGCTAACAAGTTGGATGACGTCATCTTGTTGAGACCAACGTCGAAGTTGTTCTGTGAACAAGTTTGACGTGACTACAACGTTCCAAGTTGTTCAAACTTGACAAAAAGTACAGGTATGACGTCAGCAAACGTCAAAGTTGTTATCTGAACAACTCCAACGTTATGCCAACAAGTTGGATGACGTCATCATGTTGAGACCAACGTCAAAGTTGTTCTATAAACAAGTTTGACGTTACCCCAACGTCCCAAGTTGTTCAAACTTGATAAAAAGTACAGGTATAACGTCAGCAAACGTCAAAGTTGTTTTATGAACAACTCCAACGTTACGCTAACAAGTTGGATGACGTCATCTTGTT
Organism: Litchi chinensis; assembly: GCA_019925255.1. NCBI lineage: Eukaryota > Viridiplantae > Streptophyta > Magnoliopsida > Sapindales > Sapindaceae > Litchi > Litchi chinensis. The sequence continues at coordinate 2,059,777 of CM034467.1, forward strand.
CAGACCAACGTCGAAGTTGTTTTCTGAACAAGTTTGACGTTACCACAACGTCCCAAGTTGTTCAAACTTGACAAAAAGTACAGGTATGACGTCAGCAAACGTCCAAGTTGTTCTTTGAACAACTCCAACGTTATGCTAACAAGTTGAATGACGTCATCTTGTTGAGACCAACGTCGAAGTTGTTTTTTAAACAAGTTTGACGTTGCCCCAACGTCCGAAGTTGTTCAAACTTGACAAAAAGTACAGGTATGACGTCAGCAAACGTCCAAGTTGTTATATGAACAACTCCAACGTTAGACTAACAAGTTGGATGACGTCATCTTGTTGAGACCAACGTCGAAGTTGTTTTCTGAACAAGTTTTACGTTACCACAACGTCCTAAGTTGTTCAAACTTGACAAAAAGTCAGGTATGACGTCAGCAAACGTCCAAGTTGTTCTTTAAACAACTCCAACGTTACGCTAACAAGTTGGATGACGTCATCTTGTTGAGACCAACGTCGAAGTTGTTTTGTGAACAAGTTTGACGTTACCACAACGTCCGAAGTTGTTTAAACTTGACAAAAAGTACAGGTATGACGTCAGCAAACGTCCAAGTTGTTCTGTGAACAACTCCAACGTTATGCTAACAAGTTGGATGACGTCATCTTGTTCAGACCAACGTCGAAGTTGTTTTGTTAACAAGTTTGACGTTACCACAACGTCCCAAGTTGTTCAAACTTGACAAAAAGTACAGGTATGACGTCAGCAAACGTCCAAGTTGTTCTATGAACAACTCCAACGTTATGCTAACAAGTTGGATGACGTCATCTTGTTCAGACCAACGTCGAAGTTGTTTTATTAACAAGTTTGACGTTACCACAACGTCCCAAGTTGTTCAAACTTGACAAAAAGTACAGGTATGACGTCAGCAAACGTCCAAATTGTTCTTTGAACAACTCCAACGTTATGCTAACAAGTTGGATGACATCATCTTATTCAGACCAACGTGGAAGTTGTTTTCTAAACAAGTTTGACGTTACCCCAACGTCCCAAGTTGTTCAAACTTGACAAAAAGTACAGGTATGACGTCAGCAAACGTCCAAGTTGTTCTCTGAACAACTCCAACGTTATGCTAACAAGTTGGATGACGTCATCTTATTGAGACCAACGTCGAAGTTGTTTTCTAAACAAGTTTGACGTTACCACAACGTCAGAAGTTGTTCAAACTTACCAAAAACTGGCATATGACGTCAGTAAACGTCAAAGTTGTTATATGAACAACTATAACGTTACGGTAACAAGTTAGGTGACGTCATCTTGTTCACATCAACGTCGAAGTTGTTTGTGAAACAAGTTTGACGTTCGGACAACGTCTGAAGTTGTTCAAACTAACAACAACGGGCCTATGACGTCATCTTATTAAGATCAACGTCGAAGTTGTTCTGGAAACAAGTTTGTCGTTACCACAACGTCTGAACTTGTTCAAACTTAACAAAAATTGGCGTATGACGTCAGCAAACGTCAAAGTTGTTCTAGGAACAACTCCAATGTTATGTTAACAAGTTAGGTGACGTCATCTTGTTGAGTTCAACGTCGAAGTCGTTCTGCTAACAAGTTTGACGTTTTGCCAACGTCAAAAGTTGTTTAAACTTAAAAAAAATGGATTTATGACGTTAATAAACGTCATATTTGTTTCGTGAGCGATTCCAACGTTCGGGTTAACAAGTTACGGACATTATTATTTCTGAATACTTTTTTAAATGTTGAGTAAGGATGTTTTAATATTCAAAGAGTTTGTAGCGTGTTTGAGTGTAGTTAAACGATAAAAGAAAATAACTTGATGAATTTGTAAAACTTTTAGGAGGATGGATATTCAAAATGCATAAATTAATAATTCGTTAAACGTTATAAACAAAATTGAAATTATCCCTGAATATTTTTATATTTAATAATTTTAGTTTCACACATCCAAGTAATAAGTTCTAAAATATAAAATTTTCACACTCAACTAAAGCGTAAACCTTGCAGTGATCATAGGTGTCTAACTGGAGTGACACTATAATATAGTGACGTACGTATTTCGATATTGGTGTGCAGCTACACCACCGTCTCAATGCGGCCGCGCTCATATACCAGGATAAGTCTTACAATTTTAATGCGTTAAATTTTCATATACCAGTGCAAGTCATATGGACACACCATTGTTTTACCGTGGTCAAGCACCAATACCAGTACAATCCGATTGCAGTTTCAAATTTCAAAATGTTGACAAATATAATAACTGAAATTGAATTATGTTTAAAATTAATAAGTTAAAATTACTTTTTTTTAGAAAACAACTTAAATTTGATTAAAGTAATATTAACTCATATTTTTAAGAATTTATTCTGCAGTTATATTGTGACGTATTGAGGTTTTTTAATGGCAAATGTCACTATATATACAATTTAATATTATTTTAAGACCTAATATCCCTACATAAGATTTTTAACTAAGATTAATTCAATGAAATTGTAAAGCTTTTGCACATTAGTACTTAATAATTTGTTTTTTCGCCATGTACAAATAATGTATCACTTATACAGTTATATAATTGGAATTCTGCATTTCATTTTGAATTAAAATGTAATTTAACTTTATATAAAATGAAGTTATCATATAAAAAAAATATTAATTCTTCAAATAATATATCAATAATTTACAATTTAAATATCATATGAAGAGACTTGGAATTTAAAAAAATTAAATTAAATTTCATTGAAAATCAACAATAATGGTTTTTAACTCGGATACTGTGCAAAATCGGCCCAATCGGGCGCAAGTCGGGCCAGCTCGAGGCGACTCGGCGAGGCCGAGTCGACCCTTTTTATAAAAAAAAAAATTTCAGCTAAAACGGCGTCGTTTTTGCTAAGCGAAAATGATGCCGTTTTGGCGTCTGATATAAGTGCAGATCTCGGTTTTCTGCACTCTCTGTCTGGTCTCTCTACCTCCCTCCGCCTCTCCCGATCTGGTTCTGCTGTTGCTGTTGGTGCGTGGCGTGAGTCGCATGACAGCTGCTGTCGTCGTCTTCTCGCCATCGTCCGTCACTCCTCGTCCGCCGTCGTCCGTCACTCCTTCATTGCCGTCTCCGTCTGTGAGTTTTTATATTTTTGTTTTCATTTTGTTTTTTCAGGTTAGTGTTTGACCATGAATACTGTCATTTGTGAGGAAATTGGAGTCGGTTTGACGTATTCTTTTGGGGCTTTGACTTTTTTATGTTTCAATTGATTGGTTTTGAAGTTGTCGAAGTTATTTTTGCTGTTATAAACTTGTTTGGATTTGTTGTGAATGTGTGTTTCGATTTTAGGGTTAAAATCCGAATTTTGTTTTCCTCAAATGTTGGTTGCTTGGTACGATGAATTTTGGGGGTTTTGCATGACAATGGTGTAATAGTTTCAGTTATTCCTTGTATGAAAAGTTATATTGATTTTAACATGTTTGGATTGTGTTTAAGATGTTGGGGTTTCTTTTCCATTCTGAAAAATGATTTGTGGTTTATTTATAGGGAGATATTTTGCATGCATATATTACATACCATTGTGTTTTCATGGGGTGAACAGTAAGTGATTTGCATATATTAATCGATGTCATTGTGCTACATAAGTGTGTTATGTGTTGAAATGGTGCAAATGAAATACACTTGGACTAGGTGTGCCATTTTCTGTCTTTTGCTCTTATTTATGTTGGTAGTTCATTATAAAATGGTGTCTCTGATATGGGTTTCACAGTTGTAGTAGTATTACATTCTATGAAGAAGTCTGTGTGATAGGTTGCTGTTAAACATGAGATTTCTATTTGTAGGACTACGACGTTGATTACAGATTTCTGTGGCACCTGTTGGTGTCGTATTAGTGTACAAACATGGTGTGATAGTTTTTTGTTAGAATATTTGTTATTGCAAAGTATCGATTATGAACAAAAACCATACAGCTTTTTATATGCATACCCATAGCATAGCACACAAATTTTGCAATGTGAACAATTGGTAACGTTATTTGTTATCATATTGAGTTGTATTATTACGGTTGCAGATGCAGAAAAAATGGGGAAGTCCAAATACGATAATGTTTCAAAGAATCAGCATGATAGGAAAAACAGTCTTCGGTCACAGCACTCGCATGTCAGTAAGGGTAAGAAGGCGGGTAAAAACCAGACCTCATCATTGGGAAACAAAAATGTCACTCCTTCAAGAGCAGCATCAACAAACCATCGTTTCATCTCTTCTGAGGCTCGTTCTAGATATCAGACATTCTCCGGTCGTCCGTTCATTTTTGAGAGGGCCGTGAAATTTGAAGATTTGGAGGACACCGGTCTTATGGAGGTACTTCGTGGTAGAAAATGGGTGAAATTGGCCTCTACACCAGCAAAGTCCTGTGAAAACATGGTTCGCGAGTTTTATGCAAACTTCCTGCCAGAGCCATTTATGGAAGGGAAGGGCACACCAGTAAGGGGTACTAATGTCATCATCACCCCAACTCTGATTAATAAGTACTTCAAAGTTCCTGAAATTGCTGAGTCTGACGAGTATAATGTTGAGCATATCGCAAAAGCTCAATTGGTTACGGATCTATATGGTTCAGAGACTATTCAAAGTAAACAAATATTGTATCAGAAGTTCACTGTTGAGTATGCATTCTGGTGTACATTTGCTTCACACAATCTCCTTCCAAGTAAGCACTTCGCCAAAATCAGGGAACCCAGAGCCCGACTTGTACATGCTATTGGCACTAACCGACCCATCAACGTTGGGAAGTGTATTTTCACTGCAATATATGATGCCGGCACTGCTACAAGGTATGGATTCCCTTTTCCTGCCCTTATAACTCAATTTTGCTTGAATGCTGGTGTTCCAACGGAAGTGGGCGATTTGTGGTTGTCTCCACCTAAGCCAATTGATGGCGTCACATATGATACATTGCACGACCGCATTATGAATGGTAACAAACCGATTGCAGAGCGAAAAGCACAGAAAATGCGTAAGGACAGTTGGCCGTCAACATGTACTAATGATGCAGAACCACTTGCTTGGGTTTCTGAGATTTTTGGTGCACTTAATGCATTACAGGAGCGTCAAGAACAGGCCATTGCAAACCTTAAGGTAGAGCAAGAGAAATTATTCGCATCAATGTGCTCCCAACTATCTAGTCATGGACAGTCCCTTGCTCAAGTTACGCAGCTACTACATGAGGCAAAAACACCTGCCACAAATGACACAACTCTGCAGCAGGGCGATGTACTGGGTGAAGGATAACATGTATGGTGGATGTTGTATAGGTGTCAGTGGGATGCAGATTGTAAGGTACATAAAAAGTGGCAAATTTGATGTTAACACATGCTTGTATTTAAACCAAACACTGTCGGCGCATTTGGTTTAAGTGGACGGTCCACGGGGACAGCTTATGCTTGCCATTTTTGTTTTCGTTGTGACTTTACTGACTTGGTATTTGTCTTGTGCAAGTTTAAGCATGTGCTGATAGGCATGGTGTAGTACTACCATGTATGAACTTATTGTTTTGTAATGTTAATACAATTTTATGTGTTGTTTGTTTTGCGGATGTACGAACTGCCATGCAGCTGCATCTAATTGCCATTTAACATCTCGACGCTGATAGTTGATATGAGGAGAAGTTGCAAACTGGTGTGGTTAAAATACCACATTATGGATAGTTACATATATAACTATATATATTTATGTATATGTGTGTGTTAGTAATTTACTGTTTGCTCATCCAATGTAATCGACATTTTATTTTTTTTAACAGGTATGTTTTTTTTAAGGTTGCGGCCATGTATATCATAACAAGTTTGTTGACATTTTAGTTTATGTCATTTTATGGTGACATTGATAAAATTTTAAAAATTTCAAGAGATTGAATAACAAATGTGAAAATAAAGTGCGCGGGATATATGGTTTCATTTAACATTAAGGATATTTATTTTATTTCTGATCGATTATTGGAAGTTACAATATGAAAATCCATTAACAAATTGTTTAACCACCCCTCTTAATTTTGTGAACATACCTTATAACCAACCACATCCTGCCTTGGGTACGTCTTCAATTATGTTAAATGAAACAGGTGTGCCAACCAACCACTCAGTTTGGTTACGTGAGCAACTGTCTCATTAATGGATTTATATCAACCAACCACCTACCCTAAAACAAACACATATTAGGTGTTATACAACTCTATTTTGCCTATTTCCTGCAACATCCAACTTGGGGCAAACAACACAGACAATGGTTGTCGTTGCTGCATAGAAGCTTAAGAGGTCATCATCAATTGTCCCACAAATGCATAGGTAATAATATATGTGCTGGTAGTGTAGTGGCTTTGCCAGTAAACAAAATGTGGGTGTACTCTGGTATTGGTTATACTCATGAAACGTGACACACATGCTCATGGTCGTAATATATATATATATATATATATATGCCATTTTTGTATACTTATATGCACACAGACACACATACATATTCATATATATATATATATAAATCTATGGCATCAACATATAATAATACATGGAACACCGTAGCTACGGTAGCTCGGTACATTCCACAGTAAGTGATATTTATTTTATTTGGATCGTGCAGGGATGAATGAAAAAAAGGTGGATTATTTTACTCACCAGTGGTTTCCGGATGTTAACAACGATAGCTTCCATGCATCACCCTCTGCAGACCAATGTACACGAACACCGTCGCTTTCCCAGACCACTGGAGATTTGGATGCTGATGCTGCTGTTGGAGGTGGCAAAAGTCCGTTGGATGATCCTAATAACTTCTCTTGTTTAAGTACATCCGATGTTATGGGAAAAGAATTCGTTTCTGTTGATGATGCAGAAGCATTTTACCAGAAATATTCATTTGTGGTTGGCTTTAGTGTGCGTAAGGACATGCTGCGAAAGGATGCAAATGGGTTAATAACATGTCGACGTTGGGTTTGCTCGAAGGAGGGGTTCATACAGAAAAAGTACTTGGAGCGACGAGATAGGCAGCGTGAGTCCAAAGGCATAACTCGAGAAGGTTGTCGAGCTGCTATGCGAATAAAATTCAACCGTGAAAAAAGTATGTGGGTTGTCGACGAGTTCGTAACGGAACATTGTCATGCCTTAGCGACTCCAAACCAGGCGCAGTTTCTTCGTTCGCATCGTCATGTTCCGACTGCTAACATTGCACAAGCTGAATCGTGGAAATATATTGGGGTTCGCACCTGTCAAGTGATGGAGCATATGGTCCACCAAGCTGGCAGTCATGCAGGTGTTGGTCACAGTCGTAAAGACTTGCAAAATGGGTTGGATTCCAAACATAGGTGTACCTCAACCAATGGGGATGCTGACGCAGTTATTGCATACATGACAGGAAAACAGCAAATGGATGGTAATTTTTTTTTCAAGTTTACTATAACTGAAGATGGGTCATTAGGGAACATTTTTTGGGCTGACTCGCAGTCTCGAATTGATTACCATTATTTTGGCGATGTTATATCTTTCGATTCGACGTACAAGACGAATGCATACAACCGACCTCTTGTTATATTTGTGGGGGTGAATAACCATAACAAAACTACAGTCTTTGGATTCTGTTTGGTGGTGGATGAGACAATAGCCACATATACGTGGGTCCTCAAAACTTTTCTGGAAGCAATGCAACATAAGCATCCTGTAGCTGTTGTGACGGATGGCGATATCGCGATGCATAAAGCACTAAAAACAGTAATGCCTGAGGCAACTAGGCGATTATGTGCATGGCATCTGGAACGAAATGTGCAGACAAATATCTGCAATGTTGCCTTCACTAGGGAGTTCACGAACTGCATGCTTACGTACATGACCGAGCTTGACTTTCAACAATATTGGTCGATGATGGTTGCAACGTATAAATTAGAGGACAACGCTTGGGTTAGAAAGTTGTTTGGGAGACGGAAGCAATGGGCAGAAATGTTTTTGAGAACCACATTCTTTGGCGGGATGCGAAGCACGCAACGTTCTGAGAGCATAAACCGTTTATTTAAAGTATATTTGAGCCGTCGTTTGAAATTATTCGAGTTCGTCAGCCAAACACATAGGGTGATGGAAAGACTTCGGCACAATGAGGCAAGAGACAACTTTGAGAACATTAATTCACATCCAATGCTGGAAACCCACTTGTTGCAAATAGAGACACATGCATCAGAAGTTTATACTCGAAACATATTCCTAAAAGTAAGGGATGAAATCAACTCAGAAGCAACGCTAAGCATCATAAATTGTGCCACTGATATGACGCAAAAGACATTTACATTTAAAAAGTTTGCGTGTGGTGAGACAACTTGGGATGTGGTATACAACCCAGCTGAAAATAACTTCCTATGCTCATGCAAATTGTTTCAAACACTTGGTATCCCTTGTTGCCATATATTCAGTGTAATGAAAGCTATGAACATTGACTGTTTACCAGAGTCATTGATACTGCGTCGGTGGACAAAGAATGCAAAGGCCGACGACGACGTTCATAAGGTGGTGCACGAATGTGAAGCAAATGTTGTTCATATGGCACGGTAAACTTTATTTTCAGTTTACTTTACATGATGTACACCTCTTTTTTATATTAATTTCATTCATGTATTGTATAGGAAGGCTATGCGGCCACGTTCTAGTAATAGTGAGGGTGCGCACGAACAATGCATCAAACGTCGGCGGGTGCACCATGATGTGAGGCCGGTCACCACCACATGAGGAGTGCAACCACCAAGATTGCACTCCCCCATGGGTGCGCAGCCGCTCGCAACTGCATGCGCAGCTACGCGATTAATGCAGTGTTTCGGCGCAGCCGCACTACCATTACCATGCTGGGGTGCCCGCGCACCTGTCTTCTGGACGCTCAATGAAGGTGTTCATCAGTGCGCGGCCGCACCATTGCAGAGGTGCAGCCGCGCAGTAGCACTGTCTTAACTGCGCGGCCGCACCATTGCAGAGGTGCAGCCGCACAGTAGCACTGTCTTAACTGCGCGGCCGCACCATTGCAGAGGTGCAGCCGCGCCGTTGCACTGCTAGAATTGCGCGACTGCACCATCAGACTGGTGCAGCTGCGCAGCAACACTGCCCTAACTGCGCGACTGCACCAAATTGTGAGTGCAGCTGCGCACCTCAACTGAAGACATGTGTTTGAGTATTAATGCGTGCGCGACCGCACCGCAATGACAACGTCCCCACTTTGCCAAAGCAATTGATGCCTTATCATGTTGTTCATGCGTCCACTCCTTTAACACCATGCCTTCATACTCCTACCTCATAGAGTTGTATATATTAATGTATGTATATATGTATGTACCTATCTAATAGCATAGTAACTGTAACAAATTGTGTCATAGGAATAAGAATGTAATGTCTTTCTATATTTTGGTAACACTGAATAATTTACATTATGATGATGATGGTTTAACATGTTAGGTATGGAGCATTAACCAGTCAGTGTACAAAGCTATGCTACTTGGCTTCTCAAACAGCAGAAGGATTTGTAGAGACAAAAGGCAACATCCATCTTCTCACTGAGAGAATAGAAGGAATCTTGGTAAAAGAAAAGGCAGCAATGAATAATGATGAGGGGCAGGATACAATGCCCAACATTGAACATGTAAAAGATCCATTAAAAGCTACAACCAAAGGAGGGGTAAGAAAACCGAAGAAAACCTCCCCAAAGATACGTCATTGTGGAAAATGTCGACAAGTTGGGCACACGGTGAAGACATGTCCACATATGCAGCTAGAAGATATAAGTAGAGTTGGTAGTAATATCATGCTTCAAGAAAGGCCTGGTATGACTCCGATCATGACTGATGCTAACGTAGCGCCAACTGAATGCTGACATTCACCAGTACTAAAGGTCAAAGAGAGTGATTGTTGCTAACAATTGGTCCCATACTGGTTTTGAACTTGCTACTTATATTCACACAGCAAACTTGTTGTCTTTGCACACATATTGGTATGTGTACGGACATTATCAAAAATGATTGCCACAACATACATTTATGGGATGATAACATGTTGCATCTGACATGTCAATCCTATATTGCATAACATTATAATGTTGATATGTTAACATACATAATTCACACTTTACTATGACCAAAGTTAATAAACACAACTGTATTGTGGATATCTAAATATGGAAGATGACATTGAAGCTGAATAAACAAAACAAATACAAGCAATGACCAATCTAGGATTAAATACCAATAAAAAGCTAGTATTTACATTTTTTTAGATATATACATAGCATCTATCTATGTCTCGTTATATGTTAAGCACTATACAAAACGATGGATAAAGTGGTGGACAAAAAGAATACCAACTGCTTGTAACCCATCAACATATGGAAATATGATAAGAAAATGGTGGAAATAGTAGTTCAGAAACTTTGTATCCAAACAAGTGAAACGGTTGTTGTTAGAGTATGCCAAAAATGATCATATATTATAATCCTATTCACACAACTTCATAGTAGATGACGCATTGCTTTCTTGCTAAGCTTTTTTATGGGTGGCACATCTCGATTCGGAAGCTTACGCTTCAACTTAGCTTTGACCAATTCATCATGACGAGCTTTGGCTTTTTCATTAATCCCTACGGACATTTTGTTATCGGGGAACAGAGCAAGGTATCGAGCAAACAAGAGTCGCTGCCGAGTGGAATCAAACTGTAACAAATAACATAGTTAGGCACTACACTAAAAATGATATTCAAACTGTCAGATGGACGTATGACAAATGAATTTTTGAAGTTGACTTATGTAACTTACCATTTCAAGTTGTTCCGCAGTAGGCACGATATCATCCATAAACATGCACACAAACATTCCACAATCATATGCATTGGGTTGCTGAGGTGCATTCGCTTCTACCACTGTGAAATTGCTAAAGGAGAATGAATGTTGAAATGAGTATGTAATATCCTCCCCTAACATAAAATCAAGCGCCTGCAGCTACAAAACCAATGCACCACCAAAGTGGCCCAATTATGTGTCAATAAATCTTTATTTACATCAACTTCAAAGTTGTGTAATGAATATTACAGCAATAAAGTGAACATACCATTCGTTTTAACTGCCCTTTACGAGGTGCATTCGCCGATGTCCTTCGAGGTCTGCATGAGTCCCAAAGTTCCGCCTTTTTTTCTTCAATATGGACGACACCAAGAAACCAATGACCGTGTTGATCATTAATAGGAATATATATCTGCCATACATATTCAAAATAAGACGTCACAAGGCAAACGCAACCAAACGCAACCAAACGAACCAAATATCTACACCAGTAAACATAACAACTAAAATATAAACCAACTAAACACGAAAATCATATCACAATGGTGGCATACACTTCGACAAAATAAATATGTACAGACATGGCATACCCGATCACATCTGGCAATATCGGTCATGTACGTCTCCTTAAAGTTAGACAATGATTTTTTTAAAGCTGGCATGTTATCTGCTTTACAGTTCAGAATTGCATACTGCATTCAATAGAAGTTATTAGAAAATGTTCACAATATCAATGGACCAATATGTACAAACCGAGTTGCTTTACGACAAAACGTTTCACGTAAGTAAATACCTGAAAGTATGTTGAAAAGTACCAACAGATGCGCTCTTTTATGTCTTTTGCTCTCATAATGATGTTCTTATATTCAGCTTGGGCGGATATAATCTATAGTCAATAAAACTATTACTATCAACACAAATAGTACAACATAGTACCCAAACTAATTTGCTTCATGACAAAATAACAATCACGCAAAACAGAACCGACAAACCTCGCTATTAATGAACTTTTTCGGCTCCAAACTTCTAAAACTTTCACGATACACTTGCAAATTATCAATGTCTATAATATGCTTTCTACAGCTCCATAATAATTAAAAAGGTCAGAATATGCAGCTACCCTTATCGTGCATTTTAAAACAATGAAATCAAAATGTAACAAAAGATAGACAACTTGTTGCACATGTTGTTCAAAATGACAAACTAAAGCCATATAACTAAAACTTACGATACTGGTAAATCCTTATCATAGATGTACTCAATGACCAACCGTTCATGGTCTTGTAACTCATACACAATTTTGAATGGCCCATACCGAAATGTCTTAGCCTTTTTACCACAGGGGTGTGGCACCATGTATGGAGACAACACATACGTGCTAGGCTTTCGCCTCGAGGCTGAGCGTGTTTTCATGATTGTGAGCTGACTAGATGAGTTGGAAAGTAATTCATGGTCTGCCAACTTATCGTGCTCATCCTACAAAACAGTTTACAATGGTTACAATTTTACAACTTATGCATTGACAACCATATCACGTAATTCTTTATTAATTGTTTACAAGGCATACATGACGGCTCGGAGCATTCAAAATGACAGGCTCATTCACTCGGTAAAATGAATCAATGGTATCCTGTTTGGACATGTCATTGGCATTGCAATCCAATGACGGTGTGAGTGAATCAAGGTGTGGCCACATATCAGAGGAGGAAGTTTTCTTCTTTGCTGTGGATTTCCCTTTTGTAAGAGTATTTGTAGATGAATGTTCACGAACTCGATGTTTGGATGTTTGGGGTGAAAGAGCCTGTGGTGTTGGTGGTTGATCTTCAAGTTCAACGGGTATGGGTTGTGTAGTTGCAGTGACTACAGGTTTTCGAGATGATGATGGATCTACTGTAGAAACATGACAAAAAGAGACTTTACCACATGCTTTATTGCTTTCAGGCATGTACTCCTCAGCATAAGCATCAACATTGGTTTTCAAGGGGGAGTTCTTCTCTTTCAACATAGACATAGCATCCACTAACCTATCCACCTGCATTTTGACATCTTTAATGTCACGCCTTACTAGTTGAACCTCACTAACAAGTGACTGAAAATCATTCCGTAGTACTGTCACAGTTGCACTGAGAGCATCAAGTTGAATTACATCAACATGTTTCCTTCGACAAGATGTGTGCTGTACAGTACCCTCTCGTTCATCAGTTGACGTCTTCTGCTGGTCAGAATGATGATCTGAAGGACGATGTTCACGGGGAAGATATGGTCCAATTGAAATCTGCATAGAGTGCAAACAAAGTATATTAAGCACCAACGATATGTGCTGAAACCAAATTTGCATACACTCAATATATAACAAATACCTTATCAGAATCAAAACCCCCTTTCTTAATAACACGACCTAAGCACTTGTTAATGTTTGTTTTAGTCCAACCAACAATAGGTATCACTGACCTATCGACGATGGCAGGAGATAGCTGTACGGAATGTAGATAGAACATCTGCTCAATTACCAAATACGAAAGCCAAAGTCAGACAATATTACTTTCATTACAGAGCATAGTACAAGATCAAACAATACAAAAATGTCAACTAAATATATAACTTCACCTGTAAGAAAATAACACAACCAGAAAGCACTTTGTTCTGCTTCGACTCCTGTGATGTTTGGAAAACTCGAATCCCATTACAGAGGCTCCTAAAACACCAACTAGCCCAATTCTTCCTTGCAATACCTCTTACATCAAGTAGGGCATTCAAGTACCCCACAGGCACATATTCCCCATTGGTAGGTGCAAGAATAGTGCCTAACAAAAACAAGCAAAATGTAATGGCAAACTCATCATCGGATGATGTAAGTTGGTTGATGCGAGAGTTTATCGACTTCCTACAAAACTTCCCATGTGAGAGTATCATCTTTTCACCCCATGCCTGTAGGTTTGGCACCTCCCCAGATGTTACAACTTCATCTCCATCAGCACGTATACCCATTACTTCTCCAAATATGGTGTCGTTCAATTGTAATGACTGCCCATGAACTTGAAGTGTGCAGGTGTCAACATCAAAATGATCAACTAGCCACCGACAAAGCCTCAATTGAAGTCGACCACAGTTTAATAATAAGAAGTTCCCAAAACCAACCCCTCGTACAGTCTCCTTCTGATCTTCACTCAAGTTGTTCAAAACCCGACAAAAGCGAGTCGGAGAACAACGTGTTTGCAATGATTCAACGTCCATCTTCGCATCCTTTTCTCCCATCTCCAAATCTGCATCAACTTCATCACATTTCTCTTCTTTTTTTCGACGGCCACCTCGTTTACCCAATTTACTTGACAATTGCATTTCCCCATACTTCGCCTTCTCTTCTTCCGGTAAATCCCTAAAAATTTTACCTAGTTCTTGTCTTGTCTACACAAGCCACATGCACACATAAAATATTATCATCTGTTTAACCACATCTACTATGCACCAAAATCAAGAAATTCATCAAGTATTGTAGGCCAAATAGTACCTTCTTTATACCATTATCGTTTATCTTCTCGCATTCAGAGCTATTGTAACGTAACAATAAATTATGGTTAACCAATGAACAATAACAATAAAGCTTGCTATACTAACGGTACATAGTTCAAATACTTACAAGTAGTTAATCCATGCCATTTGACCAATTTTAAGTCTTCCCTTTCGTGTTTCTGTTAGGTCAACCCTCTCCCCAATGTCAGCACTGGTTCCAATCGACTTATCCGCCATTTTTGGACTCCAAGTTTCAACCTTTATGTACGACAACAAACTTTCCATAGTTACAACGAATATAACAAAAATCTGCAAATTAATAATGCACTAAATATCTTTCATCAACAGGTAAGACATTATTCAAATTAAGATTCCATATAGCATTATCCTTACGTATGTCAACTCTTAATATTACTACTATACCACAAAAATCACATGAAAATAAGTTTTTAACAAAACTATTACAAGAAAATCAATCTAAACATACTTAAACAAACCTTAACCTACCAGAAATCTTACATTTCTACTTCAATCTAATATTTGATTTCCACAAATCATCTACAATTTCAATCTGTTCAATTTTCTCAACTTTTCAATTTTCTCAACTCTCAATCAATGATATCAACAACAACCATGACCATCAAAATCCAACACTAAACAATCTCCAAATCACTGCAAAACCTAAACATAAACCCAAATCAAACCCAGATAAAAAAATCACTGTCTAAGTATTAATGAAGTCAGACACTTGCTGCAACTGTATAAATGAAGCAAGCCAGATCATCCAGCCCTTAGATGATAAGATTTGCATCCAACCTACATCCATTTGGGTTCGAGCTAAATCAGAAAATCAACCCAACATCAAATCAAACCAAGAACCAACAACAAATCATTATGAAATCGACCTAGATGAGAGCCAGGTTCTGAAATCGGTGTTCGAACATCGAATCAAACCAAAAACCAACATCAAATCATCATTTAATTGACCCAGATGAGAACCAGGTTCTGAAATCTGGGTTCGAGTCAAACCTAGATTTCAGAACCCAGTTCAATCGAACTGGGATAGTGGGTTCGATTTGAACCCACATTTTGGGTTCAAATTTAACCCAGTTTTCTGGTTTTGATTCGAACGTAGAAACTGGGTTCGATTCGAACATCGAACCTACAAATATGGTTTGAATATATAAAGAAAAAGAGAAGAAAACGAATTAAAGAATAAAAGTAAGAAGAAGAAGAAGATAAGAAGATGACGAAACCACCACAGATGGCAACCATAGACAGTGACCAATATCACACACTCACCCACAGCCACCCATCAAACGTATCCACCACACTCAGAAACCACCCACCCACGATAACTACCCACCACCACCACCATTAATATCAAACACCCACCACAATCACCCATCAAATACATTCAGACGACTACCAACATCAACCCAGAATCCACCAACCGAACACCAATTTCCACCATCATATTTAATAGAAAAAGACTAAGAAGAAAATGTTACCAATCTTTTTGAGCATCGGTTCCTTGATGCACGTCTTGTACTTGGCTCGCTTTGCCGTCGACGCAGATCAAATCACAAAACTTGTCTCTTTTTGGCCTCCTTGTCGTTCAGATCGGCTTTGATGGTGTTAGATCTAGGGATTTTCTGTATTTTCCGGTGACGGATGACACGTTTTTTGTTTAATTCACCTTTTCTCTCTTCTCCACTCACTCAACCGGTAGCCTATTCCCATTATTTTTTTATTACTATTATTTTTTCTAACCTTCCTAACCATTGGATCCAATTTTTTTTCATCCGACGGCTGGATAACCTCCTTTTATTTTGTATGTATGATACGAACGAGTTTTGATGTTTGTATCATAGCCGGTTCCGTACATGTTGTGCCCACAAATAGCTTTTGCACCGAAAGCCTATTGAGTCACAACAAACCAATAGGCTCAAATAGCGAGTGAAGTGGTGCAAAACCCATTACTCGCAAGACACATCAGTCAATACCACATGGGTAGAAACACTTAGCAGGTGTAACTATGCCAGGGTAATAAAGCAGTCCGAATTAACCAGCTTGCATAAAAAATAGCTCGAGGATATATTGGCATAATAGCTCCTGAATTGTCATCAATTCATTGGTGCCTAGACAGTATAAAGTTTTAGAAGTAGAAGACCTTTTATAATTGACCGAAATTAATATATTTTTTTATTTCAATAAATCTTTAAAAAAAAAAAATCCATCAAATAAAAAGATCTCTATAATGCATAAAAAATCTCTTCAAATAGAAAGTTGTTAGAAGTACATATTAATTTAAATATAAATATATTAATTTTATAATTTTATGTAAAATAAGAAAGAAGATCTCAATATTTCCTATATTCAAGTGATCAAATTATATATAAACATGGAACTCTAACACTCTATAAATAAGTATTTTGCATGTGAATGAAAACACATTCATGCACGCCACAAGATGATTGTCACCCTTAACAAAGACTCTTATAAAAACTATTCTTTTCCCTTCATAAACAACATAACCATGGATATAAATATTATTCAAAAGAGTTGAACAACGTTAAAATTATCTTATCTCTTTGCTTTCGTTCTTACATCCTTATTGTTTGTTAGATT
>CM034467.1:2077243-2093737 GCA_019925255.1 Litchi chinensis
CGATTTCAGAACCTGGCTCTCATCTAGGTCGATTTCATAATGATTTGTTGTTGGTTCTTGGTTTGATTTGATGTTGGGTTGATTTTTTGATTTAGCTCGAACCCAAATGGATGTAGGTTGGATGCAAATCTTATCATCTAAGGGCTAGATGATCTGGCTTGCTTCATTTATATAGTTGTAGCAAGTGTCTGACTTCATTAATAGTTAGACAGTGATTTTTTTATCTGGGTTTGATTTGGGTTTATGTTTAGGTTTTGCAGTGATTTGGAGATTGTTTAGTGTTGGATTTTGATGGTCATGGTTGTTGTTGATATTATTGATTGAGAGTTGAGAAAATTGAACAGATTGAAATTGTAGATGATTTGTGGAAATCAAATATTAGATTGAAGTAGAAATGTAAGATTTCTGGTAGGTTAAGGTTTGTTTAAGTATGTTTAGATTGATTTTCTTGTAATAGTTTTGTTAAAAACTTATTTTCATGTGAGTTTTGTGGTATAGTAGTAATATTAAGATTTGACATACGTAAGGATGTCAAATATGGAATCTTAATTTGAATAATGTCTTACCTGTTGATGAAAGATATTTATTGCATTATTAATTTCAGATTTTTGTTATATTCCTTGTAACTATGGAATTTTCGTTGTGGTACATAAAGGTTGAAACTTGGAGTCCAAAAATGGCGGATAAGTCGATTGGAACCAGTGCTGACATTGGGGAGAGGGTTGACCCAACAGAAACACGAAAGGGAAGACTTAAAATTGGTCAAAGGGCATGGATTAACTACTTGTAAGTATTTGAACTATGTACCATTAGTATAGCAAGCTTTATTGTTATTGTTCATTGGTTAACCATAATTTATTGTTACGTTACAATAGCTCTGAATGCAAGAAGATGAACGATAATGGTATAAAGAAGGTACTATTTGGCCTGCAATACTTGATGAATTTCTTGATTTTGGTGCATAGTAGATGTGGTTAAACAGATGATAATATTTTATGTGTGCATGTGGCTTGTGTAGACAAGACAAGAACTAGGTAAAATTTTTAGGGATTTACCGGAAGAAGAGAAGGCGAAGTATGGGGAAATGCAATTGTCAAGTAAATTGGGTAAACGAGTGGCGTGAAGAGTTGAAAAAAAGAAGAGAAATGTGATGAAGTTGATGCAGATTTGGAGATGGGAGAAAAGGATGCGAAGATGGACGTTGAATCATTGCAAACACGTTGTTCTCCGACTCGCTTTTGTCGGGTTTTGAACAACTTGAGTGAAGATCAGAAGGAGATTGTACGAGGGGTTGGTTTTGGGAACTTCTTATTATTAAACTGTGGTCGACTTCAATTGAGGCTTTGTCGGTGGCTAGTTGATCATTTTGATGTTGACACCTGCACACTTCAAGTTCATGGGCAGTCATTACAATTGAACGACACCATATTTGGAGAAGTAATGGGTATACGTGCTGATGGAGATGAAGTTGTAACATCTGGGGAGGTGCCAAACCTACAGGCATGGGGTGAAAAGATGATACTCTCACATGGGAAGTTTTGTAGGAAGTCGATAAACTCTCGCATCAACCAACTTACATCATCCGATGATGAGTTTGCCATTACATTTTGCTTGTTTTTGTTAGGCACTATTCTTGCACCTACCAATGGGGAATATGTGCCTGTGGGGTACTTGAATGCCCTACTTGATGTAAGAGGTATTGCAAGGAAGAATTGGGCTAGTTGGTGTTTTAGGAGCCTCTGTAATGGGATTCGAGTTTTCCAAACATCACAGGAGTCAAAGCAGAACAAAGTGCTTTCTGGTTGTGTTATTTTCTTACAGGTGAAGTTATATATTTAGTTGACATTTTTGTATTGTTTGATCTTGTACTATGCTCTGTAATGAAAGTAATATTGTCTGACTTTGGCTTTCGTATTTGGTAATTGAGCAGATGTTCTATCTACATTCCTTACAGCTATCTCCTGCCATCGTCGATAGGTCAGTGATACCTATTGTTGGTTGGACTAAAACAAACATTAACAAGTGCTTAGGTCGTGTTATTAAGAAAGGGGGTTTTGATTCTGATAAGGTATTTGTTATATATTGAGTGTATGCAAATTTGGTTTCAGCACATATCGTTGGTGCTTAATATACTTTGTTCGCACTCTATGCAGATTTCAATTGGACCATATCTTCCCCGTGAACATCGTCCTTCAGATCATCATTCTGACCAGCAGAAGACGTCAACTGATGAACGAGAGGGTACTGTACAGCACACATCTTGTCGAAGGAAACATGTTGATGTAATTCAACTTGATGCTCTCAGTGCAACAGTGACAGTACTACGGAATGATTTTCAGTCACTTGTTAGTGAGGTTCAACTAGTAAGGCGTGACATTAAAGATGTCAAAATGCAGGTGGATAGGTTAGTGGATGCTATGTCTATGTTGAAAGAGAAGAACTCCCCCTTGAAAACCAATGTTGATGCTTATGCTGAGGAGTACATGCCTGAAAGCAATAAAGCATGTGGTAAAGTCTCTTTTTGTCATGTTTCTACAGTAGATCCATCATCATCTCGAAAACCTGTAGTCACTGCAACTACACAACCCATACCCGTTGAACTTGAAGATCAACCACCAGCACCACAGGCTCTTTCACCCCAAACATCCAAACATCGAGTTCGTGAACATTCATCTACAAATACTCTTACAAAAGGGAAATCCACAGCAAAGAAGAAAACTTCCTCCTCTGATATGTGGCCACACCTTGATTCACTCACACCGTCGTTGGATTGCAATGCCAATGACATGTCCAAACAGGATACCATTGATTCATTTTACCGAGTGAATGAGCCTGTCATTTTGAATGCTCCGAGCCGTCATGTATGCCTTGTAAACAATTAATAAAGAATTACATGAGATGGTTGTCAATGCATAAGTTGTAAAATTGTAACCATTGTAAACTGTTTTGTAGGATGAGTACGATAAGTTGGCGGACCATGAATTACTTTCCAACTCATCTAGTCAGCTCACAATCATGAAAACACGCTCGGCCTCGAGGCGAAAGCCTAGCACGCATGTGCTGTCTCCATACATGGTGCCACACCCCCGTGGTAAAAAGGCTAAGACATTTCGGTATGGGCCATTCAAAATTGTGTATGAGTTACAAGACCATGAACGGTTGGTCATTGAGTACATCTATGACAAGGATTTACCAGCATCGTAAGTTTTAGTTATATGGCTTTAGTTTGTCATTTTGAACAACATACCTGTACAAATTGTCTAGCTTTTGTTACATTTTGATTTCATTGTTTTAAAATGCACGATAAGGGTAGCTGCATATTCTGACCTTTTTAATTATTATGGAGCTGTAGGGAGCATATTATAGACATTGATAATTTGCAAGTGTATCGTGAAAGTTTTAGAAGCTTGGAGCCGAAAAAGTTCATTAATAGCGAGGTTTGTCGGTTCTGTTTTGCGTGATTGTTGTTTGTCATGAAGCAAATTAGTTTGGGTACTATGTTGTACTATTTGTGTTGATAGTAATAGTTTTATTGACTATAGATTATATCCGCTCAAGCTGAATATAAGAACATCATTATGAGAGCAAAAGACATAAAAGAGCGCATCTGTTGGTACTTTTCAACATACTTTCAGGTATTTACTTACGTGAAACGTTTTGTCGTAAAGCAACTCGGTTTGTACATATTGGTCAATTGATATTGTGAACATTTTCTAATAACTTCTATTGAATGCAGTATGCAATTCTGAACTGTAAAGCAGATAACATGCCAGCTTTAAAAAAATCATTGTCTAACTTTAAGGAGACGTACATGACCGATATTGCCAGATGTGATCGGGTATGCCATGTCTGTACATATTTATTTTGTCGAAGTGTATGCCACCATTGGATATGATTTTCGTGTTTAGTTGGTTTATATTTTAGTTGTTATGTCTACTGGTGTAGATATTTGGTTCCTTTGGTTGCGTTTGCCTTGTGACATCTTATTTTGAATATGTATGGCAGATATATATTCCTATTAATGATCAACACGGTCATTGGTTTCTTGGTGTCGTCCATATTGAAGAAAAAAAGGCGGAACTTTGGGACTCATGCAGACCTCGAAGGAAATCGGCGAATGCACCTCGTAAAGGGCAGTTAAAACGAATGGTATGTTCACTTTATTGCTGTAATATTCATTACACAACTTTGATGTTGATGTAAATAAAGATTTATTGACACATAATTGGGCCACTTTGGTGGTGCATTGGTTTTGTAGCTGCAGGCACTTGATTTTATGTTAGGGGAGGATATTACATACTCATTTCAACATTCATTCTCCTTTAGCAATTTCACAGTGGTAGAAGCGAATGCACCTCAGCAACCCAATGCATATGATTGTGGAATGTTTGTGTGCATGTTTATGGATGATATCGTGCCTACTGCGGAACAACTTGAAATGGTAAGTTACATAAGTCAACTTCAAAAATTCATTTGTCATACGTCCATCTGATAGTTTGAATATCATTTTTAGTGTAGTGCCTAACTATGTTATTTGTTACAGTTTGATTCCACTCGGCAGCGACTCTTGTTTGCTCGATACCTTGCTCTGTTCCCCGGTAACAAAATGTCCGTAGGGATTAATGAAAAAGCCAAAGCTCGTCATGATGAATTGGTCAAAGCTAACTTGAAGCGTAAGCTTCCGAATCGAGATGTGCCACCCATAAAAAAGCTTAGCAAGAAAGCAATGCGTCATCTAATATGAAGTTGTGTGAATAGGATTATAATATATGATCATTTTTGGCATACTCTAACAACAACCGTTTCACTTGTTTGGATACAAAGTTTCTGAACAACTATTTCCACCATTTTCTTATCATATTTCCATATGTTGATGGGTTACAGGCAGTTGGTATTCTTTTTGTCCACCACTTTATCCATCGTTTTGTATAGTGTTTAACATATAAGGAGACATAGATAGATGCTATGTACTTAAACAAAAAAATGTAAATACTAGCTTTTTATTGGTATTTAATCCTAGGTTGGTCATTGCTTGTATTTGTTTTGTTTATTCAGCTTCAATGTCATCTTCCATATTTAGATATCCACAATACAGTTGTGTTTATTAACTTTGGTCATGTTAAAGTGTGAATTATATATGTTAACATATCAACATTATAATGTTATGCAATATAGGATTGACATGTCAGATGCAGCATGTTATCATCTCATAAATTTATGTTGTGGCAATCATTTTTGATAATGTCCATACACAGACCCATATGTGTGCAAAGACAACAACTTTGCTGTGTGAATATAAGTAGCAAGTTCAAAACCAGTATGGGACCAATTGTTAGCAACAATCACTCTCTTGACCTTTAGTACTGGTGAATGTCAGCATTCAGTTGGCGCTACGTTAGCATCAGTCATGATCGGAGTCATACCAGGCGTTTCTTCAAGCGGCTTATTACTACCAACTTTACTTATATCTTCTAGCTGCATATGTGGACATGTCTTCACCGTGTGCCCAACTTGTCGACATTTTCCACAATGGCGTATCTTTGGGGAGGTTTTCTTCGGTTTTCTTACCCCTCCTTTGGTTGTAGCTTTTAATGGATCTTTTACATGTTCAATGTTGGGCATTGTATCCTGCCCCTCATCATTATTCATTGCTGCCTTTTCTTTTACCAAGATTCCTTCTATTCTCTCAGTGAGAAGATGGATGTTGCCTTTTGTCTCTGCAAATCCTTCTGCTGTTTGAGAAGCCAAGTAGCATAGTTTTGTACACTGACTGCTTAATGCTCCATACCTAACATGTTGAAGCATCATCATCATAATGTAAATTGTTCAGTGTTACCAAAATATAGAAAGACATTACATTCTTACTCCTATGACACAATTTGTTACAGTTACAATGCTATTAGATAGGTACATACATATATACATACATTAATATATACAACTCTATGAGGTAGGAGTATGAAAGCATGGTGTTAAAGGAGTGGACGCATGAACAACATGAGAAGGCATCAATTGCTTTGGCCAAGTGGGGACGTTGTAATTGCGGTGCAGTCGCCCACGCATTGGTACTGAAACGCATGTCTTCAGTTGAGGTGCGTGGCCGCACTCACAATTTGGTGCAGCCGCGCAGTTAGGGCAGTGTTGCTGCACAGCTGCACCAGTCTGATGGTGCAGTCGCGCAATTCTAGCAGTGCAACGGCGCGGCTGCACCTCTGCAATGGTGCGGCCGCGCAGTTAAGACAGTGTTACTGCGCGGCTGCACCTCTGCAATGGTGCGGCCGCGCAGTTAAGACAGTGTTACTGCGCGGCTGCACCTCTGCAATGGTGTGGCCGCGCAGTTAAGACAGTGCTACTGCGCGGCTGCACCTCTGCAATGGTGCGGCCGCGCACTGATGAGCACCTTCATTGGGCGTCCAGAAGACAGGTGCGCGGGCACCCCAGCATGGTAGTGCGGCTGCGCCGAAACACTGCATTAATCGCGCAGCTGCGCATGCACTTGCGAGCGGCTGCGCACCCATGGGGGAGTGCAATCTTGCTGGTTGCACTCCTCATGTGGTGGTGACCGGCCTCACATCATGGTGCACCCGCCGACGTTTGATGCATTGTTCGTGCGCACCCTCACTAGTACTAGAACATGGACGCATAGTCTTCCTATACAATACATGAATGAAATTAATATAAAAAAGAGGTGTACATCATGTAAAGTAAACTGAAAATAAAGTTTACCGTGCCATATGAACAACATTTGCTTCACATTCGTGCACCACCTTATGAACGTTGTCGTCGGCCTTTGCGTTCTTTGTCCACCGACGCAGTATCAATGACTCTGGTAAACAGTCAATGTTCATAGCTTTCATTACACTGAATATATGGCAACAAGGGATACCAAGTGTTTGAAACAATTTGCATGAGCATAGGAAGTTATTTTCAGCTGGGTTGTATACCACATCCCAAGTTGTCTCACCGCACGCAAACTTTTTAAATGTAAATGTCTTTTGCGTCATATCAGTGGCACAATTTATGATGCTTAGTGTTGCTTCTGAGTTGATTTCATCCCTTACTTTTAGGAATATGTTTCGAGTATAAACTTCTGATGCATGTGTCTCTATTTGTAACAAGTGGGTTTCCAGCATTGGATGCGAATTAATGTTCTCAAAGTTGTCTCTTGCCTCATTGTGCCGAAGTCTTTCCATCACCCTATGTGTTTGGCTGACGAACTCGAATAATTTCAAACGACGGCTTAAATATTTATTAAATAAACAGTTTATGCTCTCAGAACGTTGCGTGCTTCGCATCCCGCCAAAGAATGTGGTTCTCAAAAATGTTTCTGCCCATTGCTTCCGTCTCCCAAACAACTTTCTAACCCAAGCGTTGTCCTCTAATTTATACGTTGCAACCATCATCGACCAATATTGTTGAAAGTCAAGCTCGGTCATGTACGTAAGCATGCAGTTCGTGAACTCCCTAGTGAAGGCAACATTGCAGATATTTGTCTGCACATTTCGTTCCAGATGCCATGCACATAATCGCCTAGTTGCCTCAGGCATTACTGTTTTTAGTGCTTTATGCATCGCGATATCGCCATCCGTCACAACAGCTACAGGATGCTTATGTTGCATTGCTTCCAGAAAAGTTTTGAGGACCCACGTATATGTGGCTATTGTCTCATCCACCACCAAACAGAATCCAAAGACTGTAGTTTTGTTATGGTTATTCACCCCCACAAATATAACAAGAGGTCGGTTGTATGCATTTGTCTTGTACGTCGAATCGAAAGATATAACATCGCCAAAATAATGGTAATCAATACGAGACTGCGAGTCAGCCCAAAAAATGTTCCCTAATGACCCATCTTCAGTTATAGTAAACTTGAAAAAAAAATTACCATCCATTTGCTGTTTTCCTGTCATGTACGCAATAACTGCGTCAGCATCCCCATTGGTTGAGGTACACCTATGTTTGGAATCCAACCCATTTTGCAAGTCTTTACGACTGTGACCAACACCTGCATGACTGCCAGCTTGGTGGACCATATGCTCCATAACTTGACAGGTGCGAACCCCAATATATTTCCACGATTCAGCTTGTGCAATGTTAGCAGTCGGAACATGACGATGCGAACGAAGAAACTGCGCCTGGTTTGGAGTCGCTAAGGCATGACAATGTTCCGTTACGAACTCGTCGACAACCCACATACTTTTTTCACGGTTGAATTTTATTCGCATTGCAGCTCGACAACCTTCTCGAGTTATGCCTTTGGACTCACGCTACCTATCTCGTCGCTCCAAATACTTTTTCTGTATGAACCCCTCCTTCGAGCAAACCCAACGTCGACATGTTATTAACCCATTTGCATCCTTTCGCAGCATGTCCTTACGCACACTAAAGCCAACCACAAATGAATATTTATGGTAAAATGCTTTTGCATCATCAACAGAAACGAATTCTTTTCCCATAACATCGGATGTACTTAAACAAGAGAAGTTATTAGGATCATCCAACGGACTTTTGCCACCTCCAACAGCATCATCAGCATCAGCATCACCAGTGGTCTGGAAAAGCGACGGTGTTCGTGTACATTGGTCTGCAGAGGGTGATGTATGAAAGCTATCGTTGTTAACATCCGGAAACCACTGGTGAGTAAAATAATCCACCTTTTTGTCATTCATCCTGCACGATCCAAATAAAATATATATCACTTACTGTGGAATGTACCGATCTACCGTAGCTACGATGTTCCATGTATTATTATATGTTGATGCCATAGATATATATATATATATATATGAATATGTATGTGTGTCTGTGTGCATATAAGTATATATGCAAGCATATTTATATATGGGTGTATGACGACCATGAGCATGTGTGTCACGTTTCATGAGTATAACCAATACCAGAGTACACCCACATTTTGTTTACTGGCAAAGCCACTACACTACCAGCACATATATTATTACCTATGCATTTGTGGGACAATTGACGATGACTTCTTAAGCTTCTATGCAGCAACGACAACCATTGTCTGTGTTGTTTGCCCCAAGTTGGATGTTGCAGGAAATAGGCAAAATAGAGCTGTATAACACCTAATATGTTATTGTTTTAGGGTAGGTGGTTGGTTGATATAAATCCATTAATGAGACAGTTGCTCACGTAACCAAACTGAGTGGTTGGTTGGCACACCTGTTTTATTTAACATAATTGAAGACGTACCCAAGGCAGGATGTGGTTGGTTATTAGGTATGTTCACAAAATTAAGAGAGGTGGTTAAACAATTTGTTAATGGATTTTCATATTGTAACTTCCAATAATCGATCACAAATAAAATAAATATCCTTAACGTTAAATGAAACTGTATATCCTGCGCACTTTATTTTCACATTTGTTATATAATCTCTTGAAATTTTTAAAATGTTATCAATGTCACCATAAAATGACATAACTAAAATGTCAACAAACTTGTTATGATATACATGGCCTCGCTTGGTAAAAAAAAACATACCTGTTAAAAAAAATACAATGGCTATTACATTGGATGAGCAAATAGTAAATTACTAACACACACATATACATAATTATGGATAGTTATATATGTAACTATCCATAATGTGGTATTTTAACCACACCAGTTTGCAACTTCTCCTCATATCAACTATCAGCGTCAAGATGTTAAATGGCAATTAGATGCAGCTGCATGGCAGTCCGTACATCCGCAAAACAAACAACACATAAAATTGTATTAACATTACAAAACAATAAGTTCATACATTGTAGTACTACACCATGCCTATCAGCACATGCTTAAACTTGCACAAGACAAATACCAAGTCAGTAAAGTCACAACGCAAAACAAAAATGGAAAGCATAAGCTGTCCCCGTGGACCGTCCACTTAAACCAAAAGCGTCGACAGTGTTTGGTTTAAATACAACTATTGTGTTAACATCAATTTTGCCACTTTTTATGTACCTTACAATCTGCATCCCACTGACACCTATACAACATCTACCATACATGTTACCCGTCACCCAGTACATCGCCCTGCTGCAAAGTTGTGTCATTTGTGGCAGGAGACAATTGTTCATGTAGTAGCTGCGTAACTTGAGCAAGGGACTGTCCATGACTGGATAGTTGGGAGCACATTGATGCGAATAATTTCTCCTGCTCTACCTTAAGGTTTGCAATGGCCTGTTCTTGACGTTCCTGTGATGCATTAAGTGCACCAAAAATCTCAGAAACCCAAGCAGGTGGTTCTGCATCATTAGTACATGTTGACGCCCAACTGTCCTTACGCATTTTCTGTGCTTTTCTTACTGCAATCGGTTTGTTACCATTCATAATGCGGTCGTGCAATGTATCATATGTGACGCCATCAATTGGCTTAGGTGGAGACAACCACAAATCGCACACTTCCGTTGGAACACCAGCATTCAAGCAAAATTGAGTTATAAGGGCAGGAAAAGGGAATCCATACCTTGTAGCAGTGCCGGCATCATATATTGCAGTGAAAATACACTTCCCAACGTTGATGGGTCGGTTAGTGCCAATAGCATGTACAAGTCGGGCTCTGGGTTCCCTGATTTTGGCGAAGTGCTTACTTGGAAGGAGATTGTGTGAAGCAAATGTACACCAGAATGCATACTTGACAGTGAACTTCTGATACAATATTTGTTTACTTTCAATAGTCTCTGAACCATATAGATCCGTAACCATTTGAGCTTTTGCGATATGCTCAACATTATACTCGTCAGACTCAGCGATTTCAGGAACTTTGAAGTACTTATTAATCAGAGTTGGGGTGATGATGACATTAGTACCCCTTACTGGTGTGCCCTTCCCTTCCATAAATGGCTCTGGCAGGAAGTTTGCATAAAACTCGCGGACCATGTTTTCACAGGACTTTGCTGGTGTAGAGGCCAATTTCACCCATTTTCTACCACGAAGTACCTCCATAAGACCGGTGTCCTCCAAATCTTCAAATTTCACGGCCCTCTCAAAAATGAACGGACGACCGGAGAATGTCTGATATCGTGAACGAGCCTCAGAAGAGATGAAACGATGGTTTGTTAATGCTGCTTTTGAACCAATGACATTTTTGTTTCCCAATGATGAGGTCTGGTTTTTACCCGCCTTCTTACCCTTACTGACATGTGAGTGCTGTGACCGAAGACTCTTTTTCCTATCATGCTGATTCTTTGAAACATTATCGTATTTGGACTTCCCCATTTTTTCTGCAGCTGCAACCGTAATGATACAACTCAATATGATAACAAATAACGTTACCAATTGTTCACACTGAAAAATTTGCGTGCTATGCTATGGGTATGCATATAAAAAGCTGTATGGTTTTTGTTCATAATCGATACTTTGCAATAACAAATATTCTAACAAAAAACTATCACACCATGTTTGTACACTAATACGACACCAACAGGTGCCACAGAAATCTGTAATCAACGTCGTAGTCCTACAAATAACATTATAATGTTTAACAGCAACCTCTCACACAGACTTCTTTATAGAATGTAATACTACTACAACTGTGAAACCCATATCAGAGACACGATTTTATAATGAACTACCAACAGAAATAAGAGCAAAAGACAGAAAACGGCACACCTAGTCCAAGTGTATTTCATTTGCACCATTTCAACACATAACACCCTTATGTAGCACAATGACATCGATTAATATATGCAAATCACTTACTGTTCACACCATCAAAACACAATGGCATGTAATATATGCATGCAAAATATCTCCCTATAAATAAACTACAAATCCTTTTTCAGAATGGAAAAGAAACCCCAATATCTTAAACACAATCCAAACATGTTAAAATCAATATAACTTTTCATATAAGGAATAACTGAAACTATTACACCATTGTCATGCAAAACCCCCAAAATTCATCGTACCAAGCAACCAACATTTGAGGAAAACAAAATTCGGATTTTAACCCTAAAATCGAAACACACATTCACAACAAATCCATAGCAAACAGAAAAAAAAAATGAAAAAACCAAAAAAAAAAGAAAACAAAAATATAAAAACTTACGGACAGAGACGGCAATGAAAGAGTGACGGATGACGGCAGCAGCTGTCACGCCATTCATGCCACGCGCCAACAGCAACAGCAGATGCAGAAGCAGAACCAAATCGGGAGAGGCGGACAGAGGTGGAGAGCCCAGACAGAGAGTGCAGAAAATCAAGATCTACACTTATATCAGATACCAAAACGGCGTCGTTTTCGCTTGGCCAAAACGACGCCGTTTTGGCAAAAAAAAATTTTTTAAAAAAAGGCCGACTCGGTCGAGCCGCGTCGGCCCGAGCTTGCCCCTGTCGGCCCGATTGGGCCGATTTTGCACAGTACTGGCGTTGAATCCCCCCATATATTTTTTGATCCGTAACCAAGTCTTTTCCTATTAAATTTAAATTGTAAATCAGTGATATAATTGAAGAATTAATATTTTTTTATAATGATAACTTAATTTCATATAAAATGAAATTACATGTTGATTCAAAATTAAATGCATAATTTCAATTATATCACTGTATAAGTAATACATTTATTTGTACATGGTGAAAATACAAAATATTAAGTACTAACGTGTGAAAGCTTTACAATTTCATTGAAGTAATCTTAGTTAAAAAATCTTATGTAGGGATATTAGGTGTTAAAATAATATTAATTTGTATATATAGGGACAATTGCCATTAAAAAATCTCAATACGTCACAACTTAACTGATAAATAAAATCTTAAAAATATGATTACATATTATTTTTATCCAATTTAAGTTGTTTTCTATAAAAAATTCAATTTAACTTAGTATTTTTAAACGTAATTAAATTTTAGTTATTCTATTGGTCAACCTTTTAACATTTTAAAATGCAATCGTATTGTATCGCTATTAGTGTTTGACCATGCTACAACAATGGTGTGTCCATAAGACCCCTTACTGGTATAAGATAATTTAACCCATGAAAATTGTAAGACTTGAATTGGTATATGAGCACGGCCACGCTAAAACAATGGTGTAGCCGCACACAAATATCGAAATAAGTACATTATTATATTATAGTGTGGCACTCTAGTTACACACTTATGATGACTGCAAGCCTTACGCGTTAATTGTGTGTTAAAATTTTATATTTTACAACTTATTACTTGGATGTGTGAAACTAAAATTAATAAATATAAAAATAATCAATTAAACTTGTTATTTTGCTCGTAACGTTTAACGAATTATTAATTTATGCAATTTTAATACTCATTCTTCTCGACATTAGTCTCAACAAGATGATGTCATCAAACTTGTTAGCATAACGTTGGATTTGTTCATACAACAACTTTTACGTTTGCTGATGTCATACCTGTATTTTTTGTCAAGTTCGAACAACTTCGGACGTTATCGTCACGTCAAACTTGTTCAGTAAACAATTTCGACGTTGGTCTGAACAAGATGATGTCACCCAACTTGTTAGCCTAACGTTGGAGTTGTTCAGAGAACAACTTTGACGTTAGCTGACGTCATACCTGTACTTTTTATCAAGTTTGAACAACTTGGGACGTTATGATCACGTCAAACTTGTTGAATAAACAACTTTGACATTGCTCTGAACAATATAACGTCATCCAACTTGTTATCATAACGTTGGAGTTGTTCAGATAACAACTTTGACGTTTACTAACGTCATACCGTACTCTTGTCAAGTTTGAACAAGTTCGAACGTTGTCGTCACGTCAAACTTGTTCAGCAAACAATTTTGACGTTGCTCAGAACAAGATGACGTCATCAAACTTGTTAGTATAACGTTGGACTTGTTCATATAACAACTTTTACGTTTGCTGACGTCATACCTGTACTTTTTGGTAAGTTTGAACAACTTGGGACGTTGTCGTCACGTCAAACTTGTTTAGCTAACAACTTTGACGTTGGTCTCAACAAGATGATGTCATCCAATTTGTTAGCATAACGTTGGAGTTGTTTAGAGAACAACTTGGACGTTTGCTGACGTCATACCTGTACTTTTTGTCAAGTTTGAACAACTTCGGACGTTGGCGTAACGTCAAACTTGTTCATAAAACAACTTCGACGTTGGTCTCCACAAGATGACGTCATCCAACTTGTTAGCATAACGTTAGAGTTGTTCAGAGAACAACTTGGACGTTTGCTGACGTCATACCTATACTTTTTGTCAAGTTTGAACAACTTCGGACGTTGGGGTAACGTCAAACTTGTTTATTAAACAACTTCGACGTTGGTCTCAACAAGATGACGTCATCCAACTTGTTCGCATAACGTTGAAGTTGTTCAGAGAACAACTTGGACGTTTGCTGACGTCATACCTGTACTTTTTGTCAAGTTTGAACAACTTGGGACGTTGTCGTCACGTCAAACTTGTTAAGCTAACAACTTCGACGTTGGTTTCAACAAGATGATGTCATCCAACTTGTTAGCATAACGTTGGAGTTGTTCATAGAACAACTTGGACGTTTGCTGACGTCATACCTGTACTTTTTGTCAAGTTTGAACAACTTGGGACGTTATCGTCACGTCAAACTTGTTCAGCTAACAACTTTGACGTTGGTCTCAACAAGATGATGTCATCCAACTTGTTAGCATAACGTTGAAGTTGTTCAAAGAACAACTTGGACGTTTGCTGACGTCATACCTGTACTTTTTGTCAAGTTTGAACAACTTCGGACGTTGGGGTAACGTCAAACTTGTTCATAAAACAACTTCCACGTTGGTCTCAACAAGATGACGTCATCCAACTTGTTGGCATAACGTTGGAGTTGTTCAGAGAACAACTTGGACGTTTGCTGACGTCATACTTATACTTTTTGTCAAGTTTGAACAACTTCGGACGTTGGGGTAACGTCAAACTTGTTTATTAAACAACTTCGACGTTGGTCTCAACAAGATGACGTCATCCAACTTGTTCGCATAACGTTGAAGTTGTTCAGAGAACAACTTGGACGTTTGCTGACGTCATACCTGTACTTTTTTTCAAGTTTGAACAACTTGGGACGTTGTCGTCACGTCAAACTTGTTAAGCTAACAACTTCGACGTTGGTCTCAACAAGATGATGTCATCCAACTTGTTAGCATAACGTTGGAGTTATTCATAGAACAACTTTGACGTTTGCTGACGTCATACCTGTACTTTTTGTCAAGTTTGAACAACTTGGGACGTTATTGTCACGTCAAACTTGTTCAACTAACAACTTCGACGTTGGCCTCAACAAAATGACGTCATCCAACTTGTTCGCATAACGTTGGAGTTGTTAAGGGAACAACTTGCACGTTTGCTGACGTTATACCTGTACTTTTTGTCAAGTTTGAACAACTTCAGACGTTGAAATAACGTCAAACTTGTTTATAAAACAACTTCGACGTTGGTCTCAACAAGATGACGTCATCCAACTTGTTAGCATAACGTTGGAGTTGTTTAGAGAACAACTTGCACGTTTGCTGACGTCATACCTGTACTTTTTGTCAAGTTTCAACAACTTCGGACGTTGGGGTAACGTCAAACTTGTTTATAAAACAACTTTGACGTTGGTGTCAACAAGATGACGTCATCCAACTTGTTAGCATAACGTTGGAGTTGTTCATATAACAACTTTGACTTTTGCTGACGTCATACTTGTACTTTTTGTCAAGTTTGAACAACTTGGGACGTTGTCGTCACGTCAAACTTGTTTAGGTAACAACTTTGACGTTGCCCTCAACAAGATGACGTCATCCAACTTGTTCGCATAACGTTGGAGTTGTTTAGAGAACAACTTGCACGTTTGCTGACGTTATACTTGTACTTTTTGTCAAGTTTGAACAACTTCGGACGTTGGGGTAACGTCAAACTTGTTGATAAAACAACTTCGACGTTGGTCTCAACAAGATGACGTCATCCAACTTGTTAAACTAATGTTGGAGTTGTTCATATAACAACTTTGACGTTTGCTGACGTCATACCTATACTTTTTGGCAAGTTTGAACAACTTCGGACGTTGGGGTAACGTTAAACTTGTTTAGATAACAACTTCGACGTTAGTCTCAACAAGATGACGTCAACCAACTTGTTAAGCTAACGTTGGAGTTGTTCGTAGAACAACTTCTACGTTAATGTTAATTTTTAATAATAAAAAATAGTTAATATAATATTATATTTTATAATAAATTATTATATTTATATATTATTTTAATTATAATATTATATTTTAATTTAATAATAAAATATTAATAATAACTTAAAATATTATGAAATATTATTATAATACTATATTTAGAATAAAATATTTTTTTATATTATTTTATTATTAAATTATTATTTTAATACTATTTATTATAAAATTATTATTTTAGATCTGCAGCAACCGGTTGAAACCGGTTGCTGCAGGTTGCAATAGAAATTATTTGGCTGCCAACTGGCAGTTAAATATGTTTGTATGGTACAAACAACTTTGTTGTTTGTACCATAGCCATTCCC
>CM034467.1:2094237-2111247 GCA_019925255.1 Litchi chinensis
AACGTCGAAGTTGTTTTCTAAACAAGTTTAACGTTACCCCAACGTCCGAAGTTGTTCAAACTTGCCAAAAAGTATAGGTATGACGTCAGCAAACGTCAAAGTTGTTATATGAACAACTCCAACATAGTTTAACAAGTTGGATGACGTCATTTGTTGAGACCAACGTCGAAGTTGTTTTATCAACAAGTTTGACGTTACCCCAACGTCCGAAGTTGTTCAAACTCAAAAAAGTACAAGTATAACGTTAGCAAACGTTCAAGTTGTTCTTTAAACAACTCCAACGTTATGTTAACAAGTTGGATGACGTCATCTTGTTGAGGGCAACGTCAAAGTTGTTACCTAAACAAGTTTGACGTTACGACAACGTCCAAGTTGTTCAAACTTGACAAAAAGTACAAGTATGACGTCAGCAAACGTCAAAGTTGTTATATGAACAACTCCAACGTTATGCTAACAAGTTGGATGACGTCATCTTGTTGAGACCAACGTCAAAGTTGTTTTATAAACAAGTTTGACGTTACCCCAACGTCCGAAGTTGTTCAAACTTGACAAAAAGTACAGGTATGACGTCAGCAAACGTCAAGTTGTTCTCTAAACAACTCCAACGTTATGCTAACAAGTTGGATGACGTCATCTTGTTGAGACCAACGTCGAAGTTGTTTTATAAACAAGTTTGACGTTACCACAACGTCTGAAGTTGTTCAAACTTGACAAAAAGTACAGGTATGACGTCAGCAAACGTGCAAGTTGTTCTCTTAACAACTCCAACGTTATGCTAACAAGTTGGATGACGTCATCTTGTTGAGACCAACGTCGAAGTTGTAGTTGAACAAGTTTGACGTTACGACAACGTCCCAAGTTGTTCAAACTTGACAAAAAGTACAGGTATGACGTCAGCAAACGTCCAAGTTGTTCTATGAACAACTCCAACGTTATGCTAACAAGTTGGATGACGTCATCTTGTTGAGACCAACGTCGAAGTTGTTAGTTAACAAGTTTGACGTGACGACAACGTCCCAAGTTGTTCAAACTTGACAAAAAGTACAGGTATGACGTCAGCAAACGTCAAAGTTGTTCTCTGAACAACTCCAACGTTATGCTAACAAGTTGGATGACGTCATCTTGTTGAGACCAACGTCGAAGTTGTTAATGAACAAGTTTGACGTTACCCCAACGTCCGAAGTTGTTCAAACTTGACAAAAAGTACAGGTATGACGTCAGCAAACGTCCAAGTTGTTCTCTGAACAACTCCAACGTTATGCTAACAAGTTGGATGACGTCATCTTGTTGAGACCAACGTCGAAGTTGTTTTATGAACAAGTTTGACGTTACGACAACGTCCGAAGTTGTTCAAACTTGACAAAAAGTACAGGTATGACGTCAGCAAACGTCCAAGTTGTTCTCTGAACAACTCCAACGTTATGCTAACAAGTTGGATGACGTCATCTTGTTGAGACCAACGTCGAAGTTGTTAGCTGAACAAGTTTGACGTTACGACAACGTCCGAAGTTGTTCAAACTTGACAAAAAGTACAGGTATGACGTCAGCAAACGTCCAAGTTGTTCTATGAACAACTCCAACGTTATGCTAACAAGTTGGATGACGTCATCTTGTTGAGACCAACGTCGAAGTTGTTAGTTAACAAGTTTGACGTGACGACAACGTCCGAAGTTGTTCAAACTTGACAAAAAGTACAGGTATGACGTCAGCAAACGTCCAAGTTGTTCTCTGAACAACTCCAACGTTATGCTAACAAGTTGGATGACGTCATCTTGTTGAGACCAACGTCGAAGTTGTTTAATAAACAAGTTTGACGTTACCACAACGTCCGAAGTTGTTCAAACTTGACAAAAAGTACAGGTATGACGTCAGCAAACGTCAAAGTTGTTCTCTGAACAACTCCAACGTTATGCTAACAAGTTGGATGACGTCATCTTGTTGAGACCAACGTCGAAGTTGTTTTATGAACAAGTTTGACGTTACCCCAACGTCCGAAGTTGTTCAAACTTGACAAAAAGTACAGGTATGACGTCAGCAAACGTCAAAGTTGTTCTATGAACAACTCCAACGTTATGCTAACAAGTTGGATGACGTCATCTTGTTGAGACCAACGTCGAAGTTGTTAGCTGAACAAGTTTGACGTGACGACAACGTCCCAAGTTGTTCAAACTTAACAAAAAGTACAGGTATGACGTCAGCAAACGTCAAAGTTGTTATATGAACAACTCCAACGTTATGCTAACAAGTTTGATGACGTCATCTTGTTCTGAGCAACGTCAAAGTTGTTTGCTGAACAAGTTTGACGTGACGACAACGTCCGAACTTGTTCAAACTTGACAAAAGTACGGTATGACGTCAGTAAACGTCAAAGTTGTTATCTGAACAACTCCAACGTTATGATAACAAGTTGGATGACGTTATATTGTTCAGAGCAACGTCAAAGTTGTTTATTCAACAAGTTTGACGTGACCACAACGTCCCAAGTTGTTCAAACTTGATAAAAAGTACAGGTATGACGTCAGCTAACGTCAAAGTTGTTCTCTGAACAACTCCAACGTTAGGCTAACAAGTTGGGTGACGTCATCTTGTTCAGACCAACGTCGAAGTTGTTTACTGAACAAGTTTGACGTGACGATAACGTCCGAAGTTGTTCGAACTTGACAAAAAATACAGGTATGACATCAGCAAACGTAAAAGTTGTTGTATGAACAAATCCAACGTTATGCTAACAAGTTTGATGACATCATCTTGTTGAGACTAATGTCGAGAAGAATGAGTATTAAAATTGCATAAATTAATAATTCGTTAAACGTTACGAGCAAAATAACAAGTTTAATTGATTATTTTTATATTTATTAATTTTAGTTTCACACATCCAAGTAATAAGTTGTAAAATATAAAATTTTAACACACAATTAACGCGTAAGGCTTGCAGTCATCATAAGTGTGTAACTAGAGTGCCACACTATAATATAATAATGTACTTATTTCGATATTCGTGTGCGGCTACACCATTGTTTTAGCGTGGCCGTGCTCATATACCAATTCAAGTCTTACAATTTTCATGGGTTAAATTATCTTATACCAGTAAGGGGTCTTATGGACACACCATTGTTGTAGCGTGGTCAAACACTAATAGCGATACAATACGATTGCATTTTAAAATGTTAAAAGGTTGACCAATAGAATAACTAAAATTTAATTACGTTTAAAAATACTAAGTTAAATTGAATTTTTTATAGAAAACAACTTAAATTGGATAAAAATAATATGTAATCATATTTTTAAGATTTTATTTATCAGTTAAGTTGTGACGTATTGAGGTTTTTTAATGGCAATTGTCGCTATATATACAAATTAATATTATTTTAACACCTAATATCCCTACATAAGATTTTTTAACTAAGATTACTTCAATGAAATTGTAAAGCTTTCACACGTTAGTACTTAATATTTTGTATTTTCACCATGTACAAATAAATGTATTACTTATACAGTGATATAATTGAAATTATGCATTTAATTTTGAATCAACATGTAATTTCATTTTATATGAAATTAAGTTATCATTATAAAAAAATATTAATTCTTCAATTATATCACTGATTTACAATTTAAATTTAATAGGAAAAGACTTGGTTACGGATCAAAAAATATATGGGGGGATTCAACGCCAGTACTGTGCAAAATCGGCCCAATCGGGCCGACAGGGGCAAGCTCGGGCCGACTCGGCTCGACCGAGTCGGCCTTTTTTTAAAAAATTTTTTTTTGCCAAAACGGCGTCGTTTTGGCCAAGCGAAAACGACGCCGTTTTGGCGTCTGATATAAGTGTAGATCTCGATTTTCTGCACTCTCTGTCTGGGCTCTCCACCTCTGTCCGCCTCTCCCGATTTGGTTCTGCTTCTGCATCTGCTGTTGCTGTTGGCGCGTGGCGTGAATGGCGTGACAGCTGCTGCCGTCGTCCGTCACTCCTTCATTGCCGTCTCCGTCCGTAAGTTTTTATATTTTTGTTTTCTTTTTTTTTTTGGTTTTTTCATTTTGTTTTTTCTGTTTGCTATGGATTTGTTGTGAATGTGTGTTTCGATTTTAGGGTTAAAATCCGAATTTTGTTTTCCTCAAATGTTGGTTGCTTGGTACGATGAATTTTGGGGGTTTTGCATGACAATGGTGTAATAGTTTCAGTTATTCCTTGTATGAAAAGTTATATTGATTTTAACATGTTTGGATTGTGTTTAAGATATTGGGGTTTCTTTTCCATTCTGAAAAAGGATTTGTAGTTTATTTATAGGGAGATATTTTGCATGCATATATTACATGCCATTGTGTTTTGATGGTGTGAACAGTAAGTGATTTGCATATATTAATCGATGTCATTGTGCTACATAAGGGTGTTATGTGTTGAAATGGTGCAAATGAAATACACTTGGACTAGGTGTGCCATTTTCTGTCTTTTGCTCTTATTTCTGTTGGTAGTTCATTATAAAATCGTGTCTCTGATATGGGTTTCACAGTTGTAGTAGTATTACATTCTATGAAGAAGTCTGTGTGAGAGGTTGCTGTTAAACATTATAATGTTATTTGTAGGACTACGACGTTGATTACAGATTTCTGTGGCACCTGTTGGTGTCGTATTAGTGTACAAACATGGTGTGATAGTTTTTTGTTAGAATATTTGTTATTGCAAAGTATCGATTATGAACAAAAACCATACAGCTTTTTATATGCATACCCATAGCATAGCACGCAAATTTTTCAGTGTGAACAATTGGTAACGTTATTTGTTATCATATTGAGTTGTATCATTACGGTTGCAGCTGCAGAAAAAATGGGGAAGTCCAAATACGATAATGTTTCAAAGAATCAGCATGATAGGAAAAAGAGTCTTCGGTCACAGCACTCGCATGTCAGTAAGGGTAAGAAGGCGGGTAAAAACCAGACCTCATCATTGGGAAACAAAAATGTCATTGGTTCAAGAGCAGCATCAACAAACCATCGTTTCATCTCTTCTGAGGCTCGTTCACGATATCAGACATTCTCCGGTCGTCCGTTCATTTTTGAGAGGGCCGTGAAATTTGAAGATTTGGAGGACACCGGTCTTATGGAGGTACTTCGTGGTAGAAAATGGGTGAAATTGGCCTCTACACCAGCAAAGTCCTGTGAAAACATGGTCCGCGAGTTTTATGCAAACTTCCTGCCAGAGCCATTTATGGAAGGGAAGGGCACACCAGTAAGGGGTACTAATGTCATCATCACCCCAACTCTGATTAATAAGTACTTCAAAGTTCCTGAAATCGCTGAGTCTGACGAGTATAATGTTGAGCATATCGCAAAAGCTCAAATGGTTACGGATCTATATGGTTCAGAGACTATTGAAAGTAAACAAATATTGTATCAGAAGTTCACTGTCAAGTATGCATTCTGGTGTACATTTGCTTCACACAATCTCCTTCCAAGTAAGCACTTCGCCAAAATCAGGGAACCCAGAGCCCGACTTGTACATGCTATTGGCACTAACCGACCCATCAACGTTGGGAAGTGTATTTTCACTGCAATATATGATGCCGGCACTGCTACAAGGTATGGATTCCCTTTTCCTGCCCTTATAACTCAATTTTGCTTGAATGCTGGTGTTCCAACGGAAGTGTGCGATTTGTGGTTGTCTCCACCTAAGCCAATTGATGGCGTCACATATGATACATTGCACGACCGCATTATGAATGGTAACAAACCGATTGCAGAAGAAAAGCACAGAAAATGCGTAAGGACAGTTGGGCGTCAACATGTACTAATGATGCAGAACCACCTGCTTGGGTTTCTGAGATTTTTGGTGCACTTAATGCATTACAGGAGCGTCAAGAACAGGCCATTGCAAACCTTAAGGTAGAGCAGGAGAAATTATTCGCATCAATGTGCTCCCAACTATCCAGTCATGGACAGTCCCTTGCTCAAGTTACGCAGCTACTACATGAGCAATTGTCTCCTGCCACAAATGACACAACTTTGCAGCAGGGCGATGTACTGGGTGACGGGTAACATGTATGGTAGATGTTGTATAGGTGTCAGTGGGATGCAGATTGTAAGGTACATAAAAAGTGGCAAAATTGATGTTAACACAATAGTTGTATTTAAACCAAACACTGTCGACGCTTTTGGTTTAAGTGGACGGTCCACGGGGACAGCTTATGCTTGCCATTTTTGTTTTCGTTGTGACTTTACTGACTTGGTATTTGTCTTGTGCAAGTTTAAGCATGTGCTGATAGGCATGGTGTAGTACTACAATGTATGAACTTATTGTTTTGTAATGTTAATACAATTTTATGTGTTGTTTGTTTTGCGGATGTACGGACTGCCATGCAGCTGCATCTAATTGCCATTTAACATCTCGACGCTGATAGTTGATATGAGGAGAAGTTGCAAACTGGTGTGGTTAAAATACCACATTATGGATAGTTACATATATAACTATCCATAATTATGTATATGTGTGTGTTAGTAATTTACTATTTGCTCATCCAATGTAATAGCCATTGTATTTTTTTTAACAGGTATGTTTTTTTTAAAGCGAGGCCATGTATATCATAACAAGTTTGTTGACATTTTAGTTTATGTCATTTTATGGTGACATTGATAACATTTTAAAAATTTCAAGAGATTATATAACAAATGTGAAAATAAAGTGCGCAGGATATACGGTTTCATTTAACGTTAAGGATATTTATTTTATTTGTGATCGATTATTGGAAGTTACAATATGAAAATCCATTAACAAATTGTTTAACCACCTCTCTTAATTTTGTGAACATACCTTATAACCAACCACATCCTGCCTTGGGTACGTCTTCAATTATGTTAAATAAAACAGGTGTGCCAACCAACCACTCAGTTTGGTTACGTGAGCAACTGTCTCATTAATGGATTTATATCAACCAACCACCTACCCTAAAACAATAACATATTAGGTGTTATACAGCTCTATTTTGCCTATTTCCTGCAACATCCAACTTGGGGCAAACAACACAGACAATGGTTGTCGTTGCTGCATAGAAGCTTAAGAAGTCATCGTCAATTGTCCCACAAATGCATAGGTAATAATATATGTGCTGGTAGTGTAGTGGCTTTGCCAGTAAACAAAATGTGGGTGTACTCTGGTATTGGTTATACTCATGAAACGTGACACACATGCTCATGGTCGTCATACACCCATATATAAATATGCTTGTATATATACTTATATGCACACAGACACACATACATATTCATATATATATATATATATCTATGGCATCAACATATAATAATACATGGAACATCGTAGCTACGGTAGATCGGTACATTCCACAGTAAGTGATATTTATTTTATTTGGATCGTGCAGGATGAATGACAAAAAGGTGGATTATTTTACTCACCAGTGGTTTCCGGATGTTAACAACGATAGCTTTCATACATCACCCTCTGCAGACCAATGTACACGAACACCGTCGCTTTTCCAGACCACTGGTGATGCTGATGCTGATGATGCTGTTGGAGGTGGCAAAAGTCCGTTGGATGATCCTAATAACTTCTCTTGTTTAAGTACATCCGATGTTATGGGAAAAGAATTCGTTTCTGTTGATGATGCAGAAGCATTTTACCAGAAATATTCATTTGTGGTTGGCTTTAGTGTGCGTAAGGACATGCTGCGAAAGGATGCAAATGGGTTAATAACATGTCGACGTTGGGTTTGCTCGAAGGAGGGGTTCATACAGAAAAAGTATTTGGAGCGACGAGATAGGCAGCGTGAGTCCAAAGGCATAACTCGAGAAGGTTGTCGAGCTGCAATGCGAATAAAATTCAACCGTGAAAAAAGTATGTGGGTTGTCGACGAGTTCGTAACGGAACATTGTCATGCCTTAGCGACTCCAAACCAGGCGCAGTTTCTTCGTTCGCATCGTCATGTTCCGACTGCTAACATTGCACAAGCTGAATCGTGGAAATATATTGGGGTTCGCACCTGTCAAGTTATGGAGCATATGGTCCACCAAGCTGGCAGTCATGCAGGTGTTGGTCACAGTCGTAAAGACTTGCAAAATGGGTTGGATTCCAAACATAGGTGTACCTCAACCAATGGGGATGCTGACGCAGTTATTGCGTACATGACAGGAAAACAGCAAATGGATGGTAATTT
Organism: Litchi chinensis; assembly: GCA_019925255.1. Lineage (NCBI taxonomy): Eukaryota > Viridiplantae > Streptophyta > Magnoliopsida > Sapindales > Sapindaceae > Litchi > Litchi chinensis. The sequence continues at coordinate 2,102,403 of CM034467.1, forward strand.
TTTTTTCAAGTTTACTATAACTGAAGATGGGTCATTAGGGAACATTTTTTGGGCTGACTCGCAGTCTCGTATTGATTACCATTATTTTGGCGATGTTATATCTTTCGATTCGACGTACAAGACGAATGCATACAACCGACCTCTTGTTATATTTGTGGGGGTGAATAACCATAACAAAACTACAGTCTTTGGATTCTGTTTGGTGGTGGATGAGACAATAGCCACATATACGTGGGTCCTCAAAACTTTTCTGGAAGCAATGCAACATAAACATCCTGTAGCTGTTGTGACGGATGGCGATATCGCGATGCATAAAGCACTAAAAACAGTAATGCCTGAGGCAACTAGGCGATTATGTGCATGGCATCTGGAACGAAATGTGCAGACAAATATCTGCAATGTTGCCTTCACTAGGGAGTTCACGAACTGCATGCTTACGTACATGACCGAGCTTGACTTTCAACAATATTGGTCGATGATGGTTGCAACGTATAAATTAGAGGACAACGCTTGGGTTAGAAAGTTGTTTGGGAGACGGAAGCAATGGGCAGAAACATTTTTGAGAACCACATTCTTTGGCGGGATGCGAAGCACGCAACGTTCTGAGAGCATAAACCGTTTATTTAATAAATATTTGAGCCGTCGTTTGAAATTATTCGAGTTCGTCAGCCAAACACATAGGGTGATGGAAAGACTTCGGCACAATGAGGCAAGAGACAACTTTGAGAACATTAATTCGCATCCAATGCTGGAAACCCACTTGTTACAAATAGAGACACATGCATCAGAAGTTTATACTCGAAACATATTCCTAAAAGTAAGGGATGAAATCAACTCAGAAGCAACACTAAGCATCATAAATTGTGCCACTGATATGACGCAAAAGACATTTACATTTAAAAAGTTTGCGTGCGGTGAGACAACTTGGGATGTGGTATACAACCCAGCTGAAAATAACTTCCTATGCTCATGCAAATTGTTTCAAACACTTGGTATCCCTTGTTGCCATATATTCAGTGTAATGAAAGCTATGAACATTGACTGTTTACCAGAGTCATTGATACTGCGTCGGTGGACAAAGAACGCAAAGGCCGACGACAACGTTCATAAGGTGGTGCACGAATGTGAAGCAAATGTTGTTCATATGGCACGGTAAACTTTATTTTCAGTTTACTTTACATGATGTACACCTCTTTTTTATATTAATTTCATTCATGTATTGTATAGGAAGACTATGCGTCCATGTTCTAGTAATAGTGAGGGTGCGCACGAACAATGCATCAAACGTCGGCGGGTGCACCATGATGTGAGGCCGGTCACCACCACATGAGGAGTGCAACCAGCAAGATTGCACTCCCCCATGGGTGCGCAGCCGCTCGCAAGTGCATGCGCAGCTGCGCGATTAATGCAGTGTTTCGGCGCAGCCGCACTACCATGCTGGGGTGCCCGCGCACCTGTCTTCTGGACGCCCAATGAAGGTGCTCATCAGTGCGCGGCCGCACCATTGCAGAGGTGCAGCCGCGCAGTAGCACTGTCTTAACTGCGCGGCCACACCATTGCAGAGGTGCAGCCGCGCAGTAACACTGTCTTAACTGCGCGGCCGCACCATTGCAGAGGTGCAGCCGCGCAGTAACACTGTCTTAACTGCGCGGCCGCACCATTGCAGAGGTGCAGCCGCGCCGTTGCACTGCTAGAATTGCGCGACTGCACCATCAGACTGGTGCAGCTGTGCAGCAACACTGCCCTAACTGCGCGGCTGCACCAAATTGTGAGTGCGGCCACGCACCTCAACTGAAGACATGCGTTTCAGTACCAATGCGTGGGCGACTGCACCGCAATTACAACGTCCCCACTTGGCCAAAGCAATTGATGCCTTCTCATGTTGTTCATGCGTCCACTCCTTTAACACCATGCTTTCATACTCCTACCTCATAGAGTTGTATATATTAATGTTGTATATATGTATGTACCTATCTAATAGCATTGTAACTGTAACAAATTGTGTCATACGAGTAAGAATGTAATGTCTTTCTATATTTTGGTAACACTGAACAATTTACATTATGATGATGATGCTTCAACATGTTAGGTATGGAGCATTAACCAGTCAGTGTACAAAACTATGCTACTTGGCTTCTCAAACAGCAGAAGGATTTGCAGAGACAAAAGGCAACATCCATCTTCTCACTGAGAGAATAGAAGGAATCTTGGTAAAAGAAAAGGCAGCAATGAATAATGATGAGGGGCAGGATACAATGCCCAACATTGAACATGTAAAAGATCCATTAAAAGCTACAACCAAAGGAGGGGTAAGAAAACCGAAGAAAACCTCCCCAAAGATACGTCATTGTGGAAAATGTCGACAAGTTGGGCACACGGTGAAGACATGTCCACATATGCAGCTAGAAGATATAAGTAAAGTTGGTAGTAATAAGCCGCTTCAAGAAACGCCTGGTATGACTCCGATCATGACTGATGCTAACGTAGCGCCAACTGAATGCTGACATTCACCAGTACTAAAGGTCAAGAGAGTGATTGTTGCTAACAATTGGTCCCATACTGGTTTTGAACTTGCTACTTATATTCACACAGCAAAGTTGTTGTCTTTGCACACATATGGGTCTGTGTATGGACATTATCAAAAATGATTGCCACAACATAAATTTATGAGATGATAACATGCTGCATCTGACATGTCAATCCTATATTGCATAACATTATAATGTTGATATGTTAACATATATAATTCACACTTTAACATGACCAAAGTTAATAAACACAACTGTATTGTGGATATCTAAATATGGAAGATGACATTGAAGCTGAATAAACAAAACAAATACAAGCAATGACCAACCTAGGATTAAATACGGATAAAAAAGCTAGTATTTACATTTTTTTGTTTAAGTACATAGCATCTATCTATGTCTCCTTATATGTTAAACACTATACAAAACGATGGATAAAGTGGTGGACAAAAAGAATACCAACTGCCTGTAACCCATCAACATATGAAAATATGATAAGAAAATGGTGGAAATAGTTGTTCAGAAACTTTGTATCCAAACAAGTGAAACGGTTGTTGTTAGAGTATGCCAAAAATGATCATATATTATAATCCTATTCACACAACTTCATATTAGATGACGCATTGCTTTCTTGCTAAGCTTTTTTATGGGTGGCACATCTCGATTCGGAAGCTTACGCTTCAAGTTAGCTTTGACCAATTCATCATGACGAGCTTTGGCTTTTTCATTAATCCCTACGGACATTTTGTTACCGGGGAACAGAGCAAGGTATCGAGCAAACAAGAGTCGCTGCCGAGTGGAATCAAACTATAACAAATAACATAGTTAGGCACTACACTAAAAATGATATTCAAACTATCAGATGGACGTATGACAAATGAATTTTTTAAGTTGACTTATGTAACTTACCATTTCAAGTTGTTCCGCAGTAGGCACGATATCATCCATAAACATGCACACAAACATTCCACAATCATATGCATTGGGTTGCTGAGGTGCATTCGCTTCTACCACTGTGAAATTGCTAAAGGAGAATGAATGTTGAAATGAGTATGTAATATCCTCCCCTAACATAAAATCAAGTGCCTGCAGCTACAAAACCAATGCACCACCAAAGTGGCCCAATTATGTGTCAATAAATCTTTATTTACATCAACATCAAAGTTGTGTAATGAATATTACAGCAATAAAGTGAACATACCATTCGTTTTAACTGCCCTTTACGAGGTGCATTCGCCGATGTCCTTCGAGGTCTGCATGAGTCCCAAAGTTCCGCCTTTTTTTCTTCAATATGGACGACACCAAGAAACCAATGACCGTGTTGATCATTAATAGGAATATATATCTGCCATACATATTCAAAATAAGATGTCACAAGGCAAACGCAACCAAAGGAACCAAATATCTACACCAGTAGACATAACAACTAAAATATAAACCAACTAAACACAAAAATCATATCCTAATGGTGGCATACACTTCGACAAAATAAATATGTACAGACATGGCATACCCGATCACATCTGGCAATATCGGTCATGTACGTCTCCTTAAAGTTAGACAATGATTTTTTTAAAGCTGGCATGTTATCTGCTTTACAGTTCAGAATTGCATACTGCATTCAATAGAAGTTATCAGAAAATGTTCATAATATCAATTGACCAATATGTACAAACCGAGTTGCTTTACGACAAAACGTTTAACGTAAGTAAATACCTGAAAGTATGTTGAAAAGTACCAACAGATGCGCTCTTTTATATCTTTTGCTCTCATAATGATGTTCTTATATTCAGCTTGAGCGGATATAATCTATAGTCAATAAAACTATTACTATCAACACAAATAGTACAACATAGTATCCAAACTAATTTGCTTCATGACAACACAACAATCACGCAAAACAGAACCGACAAACCTCGCTATTAATGAACTTTTTCGGCTCCAAGCTTCTAAAACTTTCACGATACACTTGCAAATTATCAATGTCTATAATATGCTCCCTACAGCTCCATAATAATTAAAAAGGTCAGAATATGCAGCTACCCTTATCGTGCATTTTAAAACAATGAAATCAAAATGTAACAAAAGCTAGACAATTTGTACAGGTATGTTGTTCAAAATGACAAACTAAAGCCATATAACTAAAACTTACGATGCTGGTAAATCCTTGTCATAGATGTACTCAATGACCAACCGTTCATGGTCTTGTAACTCATACACAATTTTGAATGGCCCATACCGAAATGTCTTAGCCTTTTTACCACGGGGGTGTGGCACCATGTATGGAGACAGCACATGCGTGCTAGGCTTTCGCCTCGAGGCCAAGCGTGTTTTCATGATTGTGAGCTGACTAGATGAGTTGGAAAGTAATTCATGGTCCGCCAACTTATCGTACTCATCCTACAAAACAGTTTACAATGGTTACAATTTTACAACTTATGCATTGACAACCATCTCATGTAATTCTTTATTAATTGTTTACAAGGCATACATGACGGCTCGGAGCATTCAAAATGACAGGCTCATTCACTCGGTAAAATGAATCAATGGTATCCTGTTTGGACATGTCATTGGCATTGCAATCCAACGACGGTGTGAGTGAATCAAGGTGTGGCCACATATCAGAGGAGGAAGTTTTCTTCTTTGCTGTGGATTTCCCTTTTGTAAGAGTATTTGTAGATGAATGTTCACGAACTCGATGTTTGGATGTTTGGGGTGAAAGAGCCTGTGGTGCTGGTGGTTGATCTTCAAGTTCAACGGGTATGGGTTGTGTAGTTGCAGTGACTACAGGTTTTCGAGATGATGATGGATCTACTGTAGAAACATGACAAAAAGAGACTTTACCACATGCTTTATTGCTTTCAGGCATGTACTCCTCAGCATAAGCATCAACATTGGTTTTCAAGGGGGAGTTCTTCTCTTTCAACATAGACATAGCATCCACTAACCTATCCACCTGCATTTTGACATCTTTAATGTCACGCCTTACTAGTTGAACCTCACTAACAAGTGACTGAAAATCATTCCGTAGTACTGTCACAGTTGCACTGAGAGCATCAAGTTTAATTACATCAACATGTTTCCTTTGACAAGATGTGTGCTGTACAGTACCCTCTCGTTCATCAGTTGACATCTTCTGCTGGTCAGAATGATGATCTGAAGGACGATGTTCACGGGGAAGATATGGTCCAATTGAAATCTGCATAGAGTGCGAACAAAGTATATTAAGCACCAACGATATGTGCTGAAACCAAATTTGCATACACTCAATATATAACAAATACCTTATCTGAATCAAAACCCCCTTTCTTAATAACACGACCTAAGCACTTGTTAATGTTTGTTTTAGTCCAACCAACAATAGGTATCACTGACCTATCGACGATGGCAGGAGATAGCTGTAAGGAATGTAGATAGAACATCTGCTCAATTACCAAATACGAAAGCCAAAGTCAGACAATATTACTTTCATTACAGAGCATAGTACAAGATCAAACAATACAAAAATGTCAACTAAATATATAACTTCACCTGTAAGAAAATAACACAACCAGAAAGCACTTTGTTCTGCTTTGACTCCTGTGATGTTTGGAAAACTCGAATCCCATTACAGAGGCTCCTAAAACACCAACTAGCCCAATTCTTCCTTGCAATACCTCTTACATCAAGTAGGGCATTCAAGTACCCCACAGGCACATATTCCCCATTGGTAGGTGCAAGAATAGTGCCTAACAAAAACAAGCAAAATGTAATGGCAAACTCATCATCGGATGATGTAAGTTGGTTGATGCGAGAGTTTATCGACTTCCTACAAAACTTCCCATGTGAGAGTATCATCTTTTCACCCCATGCCTGTAGGTTTGGCACCTCCCCAGATGTTACAACTTCATCTCCATCAGCACGTATACCCATTACTTCTCCAAATATGGTGTCGTTCAATTGTAATGACTGCCCATGAACTTGAAGTGTGCAGGTGTCAACATCAAAATGATCAACTAGCCACCGACAAAGCCTCAATTGAAGTCGACCACAGTTTAATAATAAGAAGTTCCCAAAACCAACCCCTCGTACAATCTCCTTCTGATCTTCACTCAAGTTGTTCAAAACCCGACAAAAGCGAGTCGGAGAACAACGTGTTTGCAATGATTCAACGTCCATCTTCGCATCCTTTTCTCCCATCTCCAAATCTGCATCAACTTCATCACATTTCTCTTCTTTTTTTCGATGACCACCTCGTTTACCCAATTTACTTGACAATTGCATTTCCCCATACTTCGCCTTCTCTTCTTCCGGTAAATCCCTAAAAATTTTACCTAGTTCTTGTCTTGTCTACACAAGCCACATGCACACATAAAATATTATCATCTGTTTAACCACATCTACTATGCACCAAAATCAAGAAATTCATCAAGTATTGCAGGCCAAATAGTACCTTCTTTATACCATTATCGTTCATCTTCTTGCATTCAGAGCTATTGTAACGTAACAATAAATTATGGTTAACCAATGAACAATAACAACAAAGCTTGCTATACTAATGGTACATAGTTCAAATACTTACAAGTAGTTAATCCATGCCCTTTGACCAATTTTAAGTCTTCCCTTTCGTGTTTCTGTTGGGTCAACCCTCTCCAAAATGTCAGCACTGGTTCCAATCGACTTATCCGCCATTTTTGGACTCCAAGTTTCAACCTTTATGTATGACAACGAACTTTCCATAGTTACAACGAATATAATAAAAATCTGTAAATTAATAATGCACTAAATATCTTTCATCAACAGGTAAGACATTATTCAAATTAAGATTCCATATTTGACATCCTTACGTATGTCAAATCTTAATATTACTACTATACCACAAAAATCACATGAAAATAAGTTTTTAACAAAACTATTACAAGAAAATCAATCTAAACATACTTAAACAAACCTTAACCTACCAGAAATCTTACATTTCTACTTCAATCTAATATTTGATTTCCACAAATCATCTACAATTTCAATCTTTTCAATTTTCTCAACTCTCAATCAATAATATCAACAACAACCATGACCATCAAAATCCAACACTAAACAATCTCCAAATCACTGCAAAACCTAAACATAAACCCAAATCAAACCCAGATAAAAAAATCACTGTCTAACTATTAATGAAGTCAGACACTTGCTACAACTATATAAATGAAGCAAGCCAGATCATCTAGCCCTTAAATGATAAGATTTGCATCCAACCTACATCCATTTGGGTTCGAGCTAAATCAGAAAATCAACCCAACATCAAATCAAACCAAGAACCAACAACAAATCATTATGAAATCGACCTAGATGAGAGCCAGGTTCTGAAATCAATGTTCGAACATCGAATCAAACCAAAAACCAACATCAAATCATCATTTAATTGACCCAGATGAGAACCAGGTTCTGAAATCTGGGTTCGAGTCAAACCTAGATTTCAGAACCCAGTTCAATCGAACTGGGATAATGGGTTCGATTTGAACCCACATTTTGGGTTCAAATTTAACCCAGTTTTCTGGTTTTCATTCGAACGCAGAAACTGGGTTCGATTCGAACATCAAACCTACAAATATGGTTTCAATATATAAAGAAGAAGAGAAGAAAAAGAATAAAAGAATAAAAGTAAGTAAGAAGAAGAAGACAAGAAGATGACGAAACCACCACAGATGGCAACCATAGACAGCGACCAATATCACACATTCACCCACACCCACCCATCAAACATATCCACCACACTCAGAAACCACCCACCCACGATAACTACCCACCAACACCACCATTAATATCAAACACCCACCACAATCACCCATCAAATACATTCAGACGACTACCAACTTCAACCCAGAATCCACCAACCGAACACCAATTTCCCCCATCACATTTAATAGAAAAAGACTAAGAAGAAAATGTTACCAATCTTTTTGAGCATCGATTCCTTGATGCAGATCTTGTACTTGGCTCGCTTTGCCGTCGATGCAGATCAAATCACAAAACTTGTCTCTCTACTCAATTTTGGCCTCCTTGTTGTTCAGCTCGGCTTTGATGGTGTTAGATCTAGGGATTTTCTGCATTTTCTGGTGATGGATGACAAGTTTTGGGTTTAATTCACCTTTTCTCTCTTCTCCACTCACTCAACCGGTAGCCTATTCTCATTATTTTTTTATTACTATTATTTTTTCTAACCTTCCTAACCGTTGGATGCAATTTTTTTTCATCCAACGGCTGGATAACCTCCTTTTATTTTGTATGTATGATACGAACGGGTTTTGATGTTTGTATCATAGCCGGTTCCAAGAGGTTAG